>CAICTM010002977.1:0-10002 GCA_903772945.1 Seminavis robusta | reverse complement strand
CCGTACTGCAGAAAGTGCATAAGTAAGGAATAAATTTAGCTATAGACGCATTTCGGCCTAAGTACCAAGATTAGCAACAGGTCTCCCGCAATAACATATACATTATGGCGTCTATCCAGCATTCCAGGTTTCTCCCAGGGAGTTGGCGGCAGTTGGGTGTCAGTTACCCGAGATCCGATCACTGTTACCAGTAGGGGGTTGGTGTGTTTCCGATGGGTGTGGGGGTGTTACCAGTCGAGTATGACTAGCTGGCTAGCTTCTACATGGATGTGCCACCTTGTGTTTGCTCCTGTGGCCACACACCAAATGACATGCTTTGCCTTGAGTGAAAGGCAAACCCCGAACCTAACTAATTTAATTCGATTCGAATCGATTCGATTCGAAGGATCGTGATCCATCGAATTATCAATCGAATGAAGGCCGACATGCCAAAAAAATCCCATGGTCACGCGGCAACGGGCAACACCAAGCATTGATAGTTGTGATTCCGAGGAGGAGTGCTTTTTATCTCTGCCGATCGTATACTAGTCTAAGTCCTTTGGATATATTATTGATCTCTCTATCCTTTTCAGACCACGGTTTTGTATCCAGCAAACTGAATGACAAAAGTGTTTGGAAGGGGGGACATGTAATGTAGCTTGGCGATCGACAGACATTGCATTGGCACTTTGATTTTGTTTTGACCGATGGGAGACATGAGTTCCCCGGGCCATCGGCGTCGAGTAGTAGTGGTGCCAACAGCCGAAGTACTGGACTCTGCTTCATCGTCGACGTTACTTCCCAGCACCTTTCAACGATCCTCTTGGTCACAACAACGAGCCGCCACTACTAACACTACAAGTCACAGTAATCCTCTGACATCCTTTCTGTTGGGAGGCACATACGACTACTATCCCGGCAAGGACAAGAAACGCACCAAACGAAGAACGATGTGGTATCGACTCTTTTGTGCGTCCAAATGGAGACGAGCCACGTCCTTGTGTATCTTATCCTACCTACTGGTCAATCACGGAATGCGCCCCTTATGGAGCGCTGTGGTGGATTATAGCAAACTCATTTTCCCGAGACGCCGCAAAGGATTGCATGGGACGTGGTTGCTCTATGATGAATCTCTTCTGTCGAGTATTCGAACTGTGGAACAAGAACGGGCGTCGGCCACGCGGTTGGCCAAACGGCAACACGAGTTGCAGTCATCATCATCACAATCATCACAACAACAACCACCGTTACATGTCCTACTCGAGCGCATTGTACCGGGATGGTATCATCGCAATGACGCGGAGGGTGTAGTCGAACAAAAACTACGGGAATTGGAACAACAACAACAACAACAACAACAACCACAACAAGAAAGGGAAGAACCAAATGACAACAACAAACACAATGACAAACAATCAGAAGAAGCTAATCATCAGAAATCCAATAGCAGACACGCAAAGAAAGAGGAGGACACAAGTCACCATCAGCATGGAAAATCCAATGACAAACCTGAAGAAGAAATAATGAGACACCAGTCCAACCCACATAGAAATCAACAGAACAATGGCAAAGACACTAAGAAGAAGAAAACCGACAATCAGCAACAACCAAAAAGATCCGATCATCATCCAGTGGTTGAAACAGACAAGAGACGGCTAGCTACCAATCCGTCATTGGATATTATTAATTCTACCAGTGGTGTCCGCACAATACACAACATGCACTTGTTTCGCAACCAGACTAGTAGTTGCCCCACTATCGCATCCACGGAGGAGCTCGCCGTCACACTCGTGTTGCAATCCACAATGGAACGCCTCTGGATCTTGGAAAAGACGTGTCAACGGTGGAAGAGTCCCATCTTATTGGTATTGGCGGTGCCTTCTTCTTTGGAAGACGACTCCTCAACCACAACCGCAATCATACAAGCAGCATGTCCACAGCTTGTCATCATTCGTCATGCGTTGCAAGGGGATGAAAATGACCACGACTTGTACCCGGTCAACCGCTTACGGAATCTCGGTCTGGATCAAGTCCAAACAAGTCATGTACTTGTAGCCGATATTGACTTTGTACCTTCCGTGGACTTGGATACACTCATTCGCAAAACGATACAGGCAAGACGACATTCATGGCGCAATAAAAATCAAACATCTCTGGAAGAGCACCGAGAAGCCCTCGTGGTGCCTGCCTTTGAACGAATACCTCCTGCCGAGTTGTGTGATAATGACAAGAATAACAATTGTGCAAAAGACACCCAAGAATCCCTGTCCAAATTGGTACTTCCGAGTTCGTTCACAGAATTGCACAAGTGTGTTTTGGAGGAGAAACAATGTCGAGTCTTTCAAAGCAACAACAACTGGGATGGACACTCGTCGACGCGATCCAAAGACTGGCTCAATGGCACTTGGTACGACGACACGAAAACAACGACAACCGACAATACTCCGTTGATTCGGACTTTGAACTGTTTTGATTCCGTTCGCTACGAACCGTATGTGGTATTGCGCTGGTGTCCGGGCACTACAACCACCATCATGAATGGTGGGCCAGTACAACAGGTAGCAGCTCCGTACTATGATGAACGATTTCATGGCTATGGCAAGAACAAAATTGAGCTGATATCCCATCTACGAATCATGGGGTATTCTTTTGCCATTCTACCAGAGGGATTTATCATCCATTCACCACATGCTACCTCCAAAGCAAAAAAGGCTTGGGAGTCGACAAAAGACTCTAGCCTGCACCGCCAAATGGACAGTCTATATCCCAAATTTTTGAAGGAGCTGGTGGCCATGTACAAACAACAACACGAACATCATCGCATAATCAAGCAATGCTAGACTAGCTTGGCTACTTCTTGAACTCTACTACTAGCTAGTAATTGCCAATACAACCCAAACACGTAAAAGGCGCAAATTTCACAGCGTCAACTGTGATGGCCAGTCCAATCTTCCAGCTCGTACACGTACGTCTCGTCTATGGTGTCGCCATTCTGAAGCCCCAATCCTCTTCTCGTACCACCCAACAGACCGTCATCAGTGTCACCACTACGGTACAGTACGAATATTGGGCTCGTCGATGGATCCAATCCTTGCAATTGCTCTGGTCCCAGGAAGGGTTGAATGTTACGACCCGGTAACTTGATGTGTGTCAGAATGGCATTCTCAGGAGAGTAAAAAGTCGACTGCATGTGTTGGCCTTGATGGGTTCGTCTCGTCACTTGAGGTAGCTGTGGCAAAGTCTGCTTGTTTTTACCCGCCTTCTTTTTGCCAACGATTTTGGTGCTCTGAGGACCCGGACCGGCAAGATCCCAAGCTTGCTCGTCAGTGAGACCCGTCTTGGTCCGCCAGACGGAGTGCACGTGGATGATGGGATCAAGGGGGCGTTTCAACAGTTCCAAGAGCCCCTGGAGCGCTGCCTTTGTCTTGGGCTGACAAATACGCGTCTCGGAAAGAATGACACCAATGAGCGCATTGGGTGGTAGTTGTGCGACAATGTAGTTTTGCGAGTCGCTCGTCCCACCGGCCCAAAGGTCGTTGGTCAGAACGATCCTTCCATCACTGAGTTTGAGAAAGATCATGGCAGCTCCGTATCCCAAGTGATTGGGCCAACGCCGGTTTTTGTAAATGATGTGTCGTTCCCATCCCAATCGGGCTGGTTCATTGGGTCGGAATGTGCGGGGTTCCGTGGCGACAAAGAACGAAATGGCCTCAGTCTCATGGTCCATCCTCGTTACTTTCGTGTTCGTACAGGATTGATTGGGCTTCACTTATCTTTAAATCTTATGAGATCATACTTCCAAAAGCAAACCGAAGTTTTGAAATCTCGAAGTTTTCTTGAGAAATGTAGGGTTCACTGGTACACGTACTTCAGCGACAGCGTTCCGGGGAGCTTTCATGTGCATCTCTGGCGGCGTTTACTCACAAGATTGTTGGACGCAACCAAACTGAACCTGCAGCTTACCTAGTACGTACCGGTGGTACCGGCACCGGCACCATTGGCCTACAAGAATCCGCATTAGCAGCAACGATGCTATCATGGTCCCCGGAACCCAGGCACCTGTATGTAGAATCTCGGGGTGTAGCTATCGTCTTCAGGACCTCTGTGGAAACTTGAGTCGTGCAACCGATCGTCTCCTAAATCCTTTTGATCGTCTCCTATTTAATGGATTTCGTCTCCTAAAAATAGGAGACCAAACGGATCGTCTCTTAAATCTTTCGTCTCCTCTTGAATCGTCTCCTATTTACAACGGATCATCTCCTATTCTCAACCGATCGTCTCCTAAGTGTACCATGTAAACTGTATGGTTTCGTCTCCTAAATCATTAGTATCGTCTCCTATTTCGAAACTATCGTCTCCTAATTGGAATGTCTCCTACTGAATCGTCTCCTAAATATAGGAGACGATTGCTTTCGTCTCTTAAATCCTTTCAATCGTCTCCTATGCCTCGGTGTATCGTCTCTTAAGTATTTTGCCACGAATGACGTTTCCACAGAGGTCCAGTCAGCGGGGCTCGCTGGAGCTTCGACCGGCACGCACCTTCGTGGGTTGTTAAAGCTACCTCAAGTCTTACAGCCTGCAAAGACATGTCACGACGCTCCCCTCTTGTCTCTGCTCTTTCCAACATGCTGTCAACTTGGGTGAGTGCATTCAGACAATTCGCTTCAGAGGAACTGTTGTGGAATAGCAAGTCTCGCACATTTCTTTGTGCATCTTTCAGCTCGCTCATGGCCAAAGTGGCACACGCAAGCTTTTCCTTGACAGGAACACCTCGATGGTAGATACCAGTGCCTCCATCATCGGCAGTGCGCTCTGCAGCTTTCACTTCCATTTCCTGGTCCTTGCAGCTGCTCTACCTTTCTTCTTAATATCACTTCCATCTTTCGAAAGACAGCTGAGGGTGATACCACACAAGCCCAAAGGACCGTACAAAAGAAACACCAGGTAGCCATTAAACATGTACTTTGCCGGCATATCCTCTTCCACGAATTCCTTTGCAGGCTTGTCACTGCCTGCTGCTCTTCGGTTGCTTGTACGATTGTTCTTCCCACCTCTCAGGTGAACATACATCTTTTGGCGAACATAGAGAACCATGTCATCCAGCGACTTTCCAGAGGGAAGCTTTCCATCCTGGCAATATTCGTCACAGTATTTCAAAGCGAACTTGTAGTTGGCAGTAGAAGTGATTGCACGTTCTCCGATGTTACGCCCTTCAAGTTTCTTTTCGCCATTCTTTGTAATAGCTTCTTTGTTAAAACCCCTTTCTTGGGCAACATACTTGGCGCCTTATTAAATAGTACATTGAACAGATGCAAATGTCATTTATCTTGAATACACAAAAACAGCACCAAATAAGCTCTGTTCGAGTTGTTCTTACCTTCGTTGCAGCTGACAATATCCTTCATTACCAGCATGTGTCCACTGGGACGTTCGTCATTTCCTTCACGGTTGTTCTCTATAGGGAGCTTGTTGAATACTGATGCATATGGCCCTTTGCCATCCAGTAATTTGTCCACAACAGAAGCGTACCCAGCAGATCCATGAAAAACTTTCGACATCATATTGTGTTGTCCAGCAACGTTCTCTCCTGTAGCTTTTTCACACATAACCATCTCTCTGCACTCTGTGGCCAGGACATTCCTCACCTCCTGCAGGAGGGCGTCAGGTAACTTGTCCGCTGCCATGGTGCCAATGACCAGATTGGGATCTAAAACAAAGACAAATCCTATTATCCACAACCAGCTTTCCACTCTGGAGACCACCAATTCGATGGAGTGAGGGAATGAGATGAAAAAGTGAGTTCAGTTTTAGAGCGCGCTTTATTGATGATGTCACACTGCTGTCTATTAAATCTGATTGGATGTTGGGTGCCACTTGGGTACCACGTTTTGCGCAATTTCATGTGTCGGTGTGGTGGAGCATTAGGCGCGGTGTCATACGAGACCCACATTCCCATGTGTCTCGTGTCTCGGTCTCGCTTACGACTAGGATCGGCCTTAGCGATCATCGTGCAGAATGAGGTGCGAGCTACATGAGATGCCCAAAGCAACTCTATGGTACCATGGTGTTGGCCATTTAGTATCCACCGTCGTAGTCTATGATTCGCTAGTGCTGGCTTCCAGAGTAGGCACAACGGTAGCGAAACTAAGAATCATAGATTCAGTCATCATACCTGAAGTCTTACTCGGTTTTCCCTGCATTCACCATATGTTTTGATACGGACTGGTCCGAAACAGACCTTATGACTGCCAATCTATAATCTATGCAAGCTCTACTACCGTAGTCTGGAGTTAGTCAGCTAGCTAGCTGGGCAAATGGAGCGAAAGATTTGTCAGCCAGGGCCCAATCTCCAGACTCGACAAGCGAATACCTGTCCCAAGTCCCTTTTTCTATATGGTATATATGTTGTGCATCTAGCTAGTGTTTGTTGTCTGTCGGGCTTACAGACAGCCGGTTGTAGATTGTCGCGTGTGACCGCAAACGATCGAAAGGTTCATTTTCAATAGTCTTGTTCCGGAGCCGAAAACGACAGTCTCTCACTTTCCTTCCTTGCCGAAATTTTGCAGTCGTTCTGTGTTTTACAACTCCTTCTTGTCATCTTTGGTTGCTGTTGTTGTACTACTAGAACTGTTGACGTAAACTGACAGCACAAAACTCCAAATCCCCGTGATTACCATGACGACGAGACTGGAATAGAATTCACTGCGTTCTTCGTCGGGTTCCGGTTGCGACACAATCCCATTTTCCAACAGAAACTGATCAATTTTGTGTTCCAAGTGAATGGAATCAAAGTAGCCCGTGGCGACGGTTCCCAGTGCCATGGCGGTCAATCCAATGGGTGCATTGGCGGCCAGCGATGAGACGTAATGCCCCGTGGGCCATCCAAACACGAGCAAACACGTCAGGGCGTGAGAGACCGGTATAAAACAACAGAAAAAGCCGGCGTAAATGTGCGAGGCCGTCACCGATGGAGTGGATTCAAAGGCGGTCACACAGGCATTAAAACCCGTCAGGAACAGAACGTTGCCAATCGCACCCGCCAAGGGAAATCGAATGCCTTGCGGAATGGCATGCAGAGAATCGTGAAGGAGACGGGGTTTATCGGTATTGCTTGTAGTAGTAGTAGTAGTGTTCGTCATCTCTTGGCTGCTGCTTCCCACAACGTCAATGGCCATCTTGTAAAAGTCTCTTGGTGGGTTGCTGTTATTGAGATCTTGAGATTTTCAGTGGGGGGCACAGAGAAGAGTGTTGTGGATTGGATGGGTACTGGTACAGTACTGTTCTGATTTCTGATGGTGGCTGTGGTTCTTGGTTGCGTCTTTTGTGACGAATGACGGTCTCGATCGTGTCATCGTGTCACCCTGCCAATCAATCTATTCGACTTGCAATCTATTCGACTTTGCAATCGATTGAATTCAACGCGATCGAATTGATGGACGAACAGATCGGCCGCAGCATTGTCTTTTTGTTTGCCTTGACGCGGTGACAAGGGCCAAAAGCAATGCCTTCATCACCACGCTATCGCTGGCTAGATCTACCGCCACGGTAGCCGTGTACGATGTTGAGTTGGATGGATTCGATTCGCGCGTCAAGTGGAGCAGGGATTGGAGCATGGAGCATTCCAGCGTACTCCCTGGTACTTGAAGATCTATCTAGCTATAGTCTTGCGATGGTCGTCCTCTGGAGCAATAAGCGAGACGGACAAATCGGGGTTGCTGTTGACCATGCCAGCAAATCATCATTCGTCCAGCGTTCAAGGACATTTACAATCAATGAAGAAGTCTTGGCGCTAGCTAGGAATCTGCTGTTGCTCGATCGGTGCATCTGCATGCCTTTGAGAGCAAAGTCAAATCCTTGTCATCAGCCAGCCTTGCTTGTGGAAAAATGCTCTTGCAGCATCCCACCAACCACACCATATCATACTTTGCAACAACAGTGACTGCCAGTGTCGTGCACACGCGTCCACGCGCAATTGATTGGAGCGGGGATTGGAGCACTGGCTCTCCAAAGAAGCTTGCAACATCCGCAAAAGTTTCCGCTCCAGGACTGCAGCACAATAAGCAAAGCCATTTTAGTCGATCGTCAGATCTCATCCAGCGTCTGTCTCCGAACGATACGCAAATAATGCGTTTGGCTGCCGTTGCTTCTGATACTTTTGTTCGCTGCAGTGGTCTTGGAAAAGTCACGTTGGACTGGAGCGACTGCTGCGTAGCTATCGGTATATCCTCTCCAGCGCAAATCGTTGCTTCCGGCCAGGCAGCACCCTGCTTGCATGGCTTTTGGCGCAGCAATAGCACTCGCAGATACTTGACTTTGTTCGCCGGTAGAAAAAATGCAGGTGCCGCAACCAAGATTCGTTTCTTGTGGTGATGGCCACTGGTGACCGATGCATCAATTGGGATCGATCGACTTCGGAACTGGCTGTCCATTTCACTTACCACAGCAAGATTGATGCATCTTCCGCCTTCCGCTGCATAAGACTGTGAAGACCTCAGCACATGATAGAGCACAATCCTGATTTGTAATGATATTCAACTACATGTATATATATATGTATTATGTAAATGCTACTCCTCTGTAAATACTGTGCGCAATGGGCACGCATCTTCGGGCCTTCCAGGCCAACAACTCTTCTTCAGTATATCCAGTCTCCTTCGAGCTCTACACATCCAGATCCCGCCTTCTCGTGTGATTCACAACACCGCTCGAAGACATTCTGCTATCCGACATGCTCCTCACCATACTTTTGGCCATCTCATCAACTTTGCTAGTGTCCATCAAGCCAAGGTTGAACTCTTCGGGCCCACGCCGTCCACCTCCAATGCTTCCATCATCAAAGCCCATGATTTTGCCACGAAGATGATCAGGAACAAACTTCGCAAGAATTGCATTTGTCTTGGCTGCCTGGAAAATCATCTTTTCATTTCTCTGCGTCACCGTCCTATCATAAAGGAGGAGCGCGATAGCAATCAAGGCAAAGGTTCCCGCAACCACACCAGAATAAATCGCTGGCGTGTTGGTTTTGTAGTCGCTCTCAAAGGCTTTGCTCGGGTAGATCTTCATGGAATACATACAATGACCAGGAGTGCTTCGAGCATCAGGGTGGGTTTGTAAGTTCAAATCCACAAAGACAGCCATGTCATCGAATTCCGAGGGCTGGAGTTCACCATCGCCCAGGTACGTAGCATTGCCTCCATCAATTCGATACGTTACAGTTTGGTTGCATGTGTTTTGCAGCACACAATACATTCCCTTGACATTGTCCGGGAGAAGATTCTGCATGGAGAAGTCCCTGGGAGTGCACAGCAAGTGTGAGCGCCATCCTTCCGTCACGACAAGCGTGAAACATGTCCATGTACTTACCAAGCAGTTGCAACAGCAAACATTGCCACAATGTCTGATGACTGATTCCCGGGGACCCGATGAACAGGATGGAAAGTGAAGGAATGGGGGTTGTTGGCACCCTCCGCACCATTAGAGTGCATTTTGGCATGCTCTTCGGCGGGGACATTGGCAAATGGCTTGATGGTAGTAAAGACGAGCTCGTTGTGGAGTTTCATGACAGCAGCAAACCCATCGCCAATAACCTTGTTGGCAATTAGATTGTTGTTGATGGTGGGTCCATGCGACAATACCATTGTGGATTGTTTAATCTAACGATCTAAGAGATGTAAAGTTTGTATTTCCAAATAAGTGAGCAGTTATTGATTATTTTCTAGAATAAACTGCTAATTGTAAAGCTGTAAAGCTGAATTGTAAGCTGTATCCGTGCACTCCCTTACAGCTGAAATGAAGCTGGAGCAAGAAACGATAGGAGAGAGTCCCAGCAAGTGCTGAGGTAAATTACCATCCCATGAGGAGCTTCCGAATGACAGCAAACTGTGGAGCCGGAAGACCCTTAGTGAAAATGTGGCCGTTGTTCCGAGTCGGATATACTTAGCCACGATGCCCTCGACTCCCCGATATTGGACCTGAAGAAGTGGTACTTCAATGCCAAATCTTGTTGCGCGCAGACATTTTGGG
>CAICTM010002976.1:0-10008 GCA_903772945.1 Seminavis robusta | reverse complement strand
ACGTTTTTGGTTGTATGAGTACAAGGATATCTGAGGAAAGGGAACCAAAGCTCCTGAGCTCATCCCCGACAACCATCGGGAAAGATTCGAATACACAGTAGGTTGAATCCTCAGCTTGCGTCTGCACAAACGCCGCGACATAGAACCGACAAATCTCGCACCCGACACCAGACTCACACTACCATCCATAACTAAACACCACAACCACACACCCGCCTCAACCCCCACCCCCTTCACCACCCCCCCACCCCCTCCCCACCCCTAACCCACTCCCACCCCACTCACCCACACCACCACAACACACACCCACACACCCACCACGACCTACCTGACCCCGCAAAACAGCCCTCACACCCACCAAACACAACCAAGCACAACCAACACCCAACACGAAATGCCCAAACCACCCAAACCCCAAAGCAAACAGCAACAAACAACAAAACCGGGCACACCAATACAAGACAAAACACTATCATCCACAACAACAAAGCCACCACAAATCAATCACAAGCCAAGCCAACACACCCCACACAACCCAACACACCAACCCAACTCCCCAGAACCAACCCCATTGGCACTAAGCCACCTGCACAACGCCACCACACAAAACAAACACTCCAACCCTCGCCAACACCACACACATCCGGACACACAACACAACCCCACGAACAACCCACCCAACACCACACGAACCAACCAACCCAAGTGGCACACAAAACAAAAAGCACACACACCCAAATTACAAAACCCACAAACAGAAACCACCTGTAGCGACAACAGCCCCACAGACGGCCGGAGACGCAGAAACGAAGAACACCCTACAACGACGCGGAGGAGGACCGACACACAAGACAACGGCAGAACAAAACGGCAACGAGGCGACCCGCCCAAATGCGAAACGATACAACCAGGCACACAGGGCCCGGGCAACGGCCGCAACCACCCAGCGAATCCGGAGCGCCTCCTAAGGGCCGAGGCACCTGCGGACATACAGCACCACACAAGAGACCGGCGGGGCTGCACCAAGCCCACACACAAGCACGAAGCGTTGATGGCACGGACAACCGAGATAACACACCACCAACACAGGAGACAAACGAGGGGCAAACTCCAAAAGCGACGCACGACGGGGCGAACAGCCCTGGGACACTCGGCAGCAGAGCGCAAGAGCGCAGCAGACGAGACTGCGGGCAAGGCACCAGGGGCCAGGCCGCCACAATCGTAACGGCGACTCAACACCCAAACCATAGGCCCAACCACAACGAAAGAAACCAGACAAACAGAAAACGACAGGAAAGGAAGCAAACCGGACGCGACACACAAACCGGAAGAGTACCAGGAAGACGACGACGGGGACGCGAAGAGGTCAGAGAAGCAAATCAGAGACATAAGAAAAAAGAAGAGCCAAACCCAAGGCAGGCACCAAACCCGCAACGAAGGTCCACCGAGCCAGGAGACAGGAACAAAGCGGGAAAAACCAACAGCGAAACGCGGAGAAAACGACAAAAAGACACGCGCATCAACCAAGTCAAGACGCATCAGCGAGGCGAAGGAGAACAACAAGCTGGCCGGCCGAGCGAAGACAGGCACGGGGAGACAGCAAAGAAGGGAGACACGAAGAAGAGCGGGGCACGCGGAGAGGACACTCCGCGGACGCCACACCGAAAACGGAACTCAAAAAAAGGATACAGCCTGCAACGAAGCCCCCACGCGTACCCCACACAAGCGACACGACAGGGGCAGGAGACAAACCACCGAGACCACGACACACGCAGGGAGGAAGAAATATACGCCGGCCGAACGCCCACGACCGCGAGGGCCCACAGCACGCGCGCAGCACAAGCGCACAGGACGGGAGCCAGCAGAGCGAGAGGCACGCAAAAGAAACGAAACCCCGGACAAAACGCGAGGAACAAACACAACGGGTGGCCCCAAGAGGCAAAGCACGAAAACGCAAACGAGAGCAGGCCTCATCACGCACCGCCAGTGCGTACGTAACGAAACTAGAAAACACTGCCAGGAACAAGACACACCGACATCAACCACCCACAGAAAAGAAACAAGACAGCTGGAACAAAACAGAAGGCGAGCGTACCAGACCCCAACAACACAAGAGGACAAAGCAAACGAAAAAAAGCAAAAGCGGCAGAGCGGAGGAACACCGGAAGAAAACTCAAGGCCAACGACGCCAAAAACAACCCACCGCAGAAGGAAGACAGGCACACACCACGGGAGAAAGCAGAGGCCAGGGGGCAGACAAACCAAAAGAACTCGGCACGCACCGCGCAAAAGAGAACTCCCAGAAAGAGGGACACCGAGGGGCCCAACCCAGAGTGAGGAGAAGGGAGCCCGATCGGGAGACGCAGGAAGGACCCCGGGAACTAGCATGCGCAAACAAGCATCACTTCGAGACACCCGAGAGCGACTAACGAGGGCGACAAGCAGGAGCAACGAACGGAGAGGCGGAAAAGAGAGAAACCGACCGACACCAAGCCGACCAGATGGCCGGCGGCGTCCAGTGGCGCGTGCGCAATTCGACACAGCCAACTGCTAGCAGGAGTAAGCACCCCACACGAGAAGGAAACCAGAACCGCTGAGAAGGATCCCCACCCACAAAGGGCAGCAGGACAAAAAAAAACTGAAGAGCTCAGTCCCATGAACTCAGCAAGCAAACCGTCCAACGAGGCGGGCCAAGTGAGCCACAACGCACCGAAACCAATGAGCTGGGGAAATCGATAGATGCTCTTAGTTAGCTGTCCTGTGCGTCCATTCAACACTTTCCTCGTCAGACAAACGAGATGTAATCGTAGAATCCTTAACTAAGACCTCCCATATCTATTATTCCAGTGTTCCACTACTGTCGAACTCTAATCGCCATGGAGACACGGCCGACCCAATGACCATTACCGTCCACAATACTGCGCAAAAAGGGGAATGAGATGTTCTCGCTAATTGCTTATCTATGATATCACCGAGCCAAATCATAAGCACAGCAACAGAACAGCGAGAACCGCGTAGGAGCGATATCGGATACACATACCTGTCCTCACCAACAGAGAACTTAGGAAAGCTACATCTCGACAGAGTACCACTCGAGCACAACCATCAATGGCATAGAATCACCACCCTCTTCTTACTCATAAGACGCAGATCTCAATTGCACCGCAATGCCCATTGCAAATGCTTTTGGGCATGGGGCGGATCTCACCAATTATCTAATGGAAAACAACGCCTTGCCGCTTCCAAATTCTCCGCAAATGTAGCCGCGCATAACAAACGTCCAAAACCGAATAAGTCTGAAACAAAATGCCACTACCCACCGTTCTCCAAACACCAGGAGAGCCGCTCTGAGTAATGCGACATATGTGTCCTGTGCGATGATGCGACGGAAAGAGACACCGGCCATCCAATGCGTACCGGAGTAGGAATCGAAATATGGTCAATGAGATCCGTACCATTCCACGCTTCGTCCCAATAGTTCCTGCCCGACGCTAAGCACTTCTCCAAAAGTCGATCTTCGTAATCTTTAATAATGATCTGCTGGAGGTTTCGTAAGTGAGTACGGGATCTCGCCGATTGCTGATGGCGTGGCAGCGCTTTGGCCGCAACCTGCGCTAAAGGCTCCACTGAAAGCAGCAATGCAAAGACTACATGTGGCCATTTTGCCTTGGAATCCTGTCAATTCTTGGGCCAAGATCTCGCGACCGATCAGTTCGGCAGTGATTCCACACTTACATAACCACAGCTACACGACACTGCCAAGCCGCACCACATAATAAATACCACTGCAACGCGCATAACAGCGGGCGCCTAATCGTTCTCCTGCAACTACACATTCATCGTAGCGCATTTTTATGTTTTTTTACTAAGAATGCCAGTTGCATATAAGGGTGGAACCACAGCGCATTTTTCCCTGCGAAGATGGCAATAACAATACAAAGGAGAACTTCTCCATTCTTGATCCTGCAACTGTCAGCGACACTGCAGATCATCTCAAGAAGATTCTTGAATACAGACAACATACGGACAAATAGACTTAAGGCAGTTGTGCCAGAGTCGAAACCCGTTTAAATAAGGAAGAGCAAAGACTGCCTCATGCCTTCTCAAACAAGTGCTTCAAAACCCAGTCGAGGGTACTTCGGGAGAGTTGCAAATGGACGACTACGGGGTAGAACTTCGTCCCGACGCTAAATCCTATTATACTTGGGCTCACCCTACTCCACTTTTCCATACCAACACTCTTATGATGGAGGTTGAACGTCTATGCAAGGCAGGAGTACTCCAAGAAGGTGAATCGTTTCAAGTGGGCGGCACCAACATATATCATTCCCAAGAAAGATGGATCGATACGATTCATCTCTGATTTCGGGAACCGAACAAAGGGATCAAGCGGAAAAGCCTTATCCTATCCAAAAAATAAAGGACATGCTCTGGAACCTAAATGGATTCAAGTGCAACCACTGGTCTAGACCTGAACCCGGGACCCTACAACATCGAGCTGTCCAACTCACTCGAAGCAAAACTGTACCATGGCACTCCCGAAGGGAAAAACAAGTAACAGAGGTTGCCAATGGCCTATGTAATAGTCCGACATCTTCCAAAGGAAGATGACAACACGCATGCATGACTTAGAAAATGTCCGTGCATACATTGATGATCAATTCATCCTAACTAACGTCGATCTGACGGATCACGTTGAATAGTTAGATGACCCTTTCCAAAGACTTCAAGAAGTCGGGGTTGAAATCAACACTACCAAAGGCCTTCCTCGAAAGGAAGAACCGACTTATCTAGACAGTTGGACTACTCGAAAAGGAAGCCAACCCTTAACTAAAAAGATAACAGATGCGATCCGGCTATCGCTCTTCCTACTAACAGGAAAGAACCTCGTAGATTCATTGGACCAACGAACTACCAAGGGCTGCTCCAAGACAGCAGATGAAGTAACCACCGTTCTGAAGCAGACGAGTTTACCAGTATCCATGACCGCTGTCATGGGATAGAAGAACGTTGAGTCCGTGCAGAGGTCAAGTAGAATCTCCGGGTTGAACATGGACTTCGTCGAAAGTTCAAGCGCGTCAATCTTGACAAGACTCACCACATCGGTTTAAAAGCAAACCGGAAATCCATCAAGGAACGTCGCCAACGACTTATCCAGCAAAAAACATCGATAAGGAGAAAACGACACGTGTCCCCTCGTCAACCCATGTCAACGATGCTATGATGATTAATCAGTATCAGAACCGTTAGTACGTTCAGCAACGACAAGGTCCTTACCACACAGATCCAGATCAATTAACAATGGCACTGATTACGGCTTCCGACATACTACGACCCGTTAGCGGCTACAGTCTCCATACTTGTGAACATAAGATATTTACACCCATACAGGCCTCTGATCCCCCTGTAGGATTGCATCGTGCGACGCACATTTATACATCCAATCTCCGGAGGTATGCCCCGCACTTTAATTCATATGTTCTCCTTGTCCGACTGATGTCGTGCTTTCCGTGACCCTTGTCAGGGGGCGAATGCAATACACGTCTCTTACCCTTATTGCGACTCGATCCTAGATAGGGTTTGAGTTCGACTCATACGAGTCCTCGTGAATATATATTGAGACAGGGTTCTAATTACCGCTCTAGTCATACTAGGTTGATGAGGAAACATCGCCTAGTATTTAGCGCGTGGAGTACTTCACGAAACTAATAAATGTAGACGAATCTTACGCGTTCCGTTTTTGGATCGTGGAGCGAGTAGGATGTCTACCACACCTACTCTATCACACTCTACAGTCTCCCGCGGGAGTTCAGATCTACGATCCTTTGTTGTGATCTCTCTCGTTGATTAGTTTTCATAGCTTTCTAATCCTCTCATAACTTTCATTCTCTCAAACTCAAAACACTCGAAAGATCTTTACACTAGCTTTTAGCGTAGTGCACCACACACAGTGGGCCCCATGCGAGGCAACATGCCAATGGGACTGGATAGGATGATTGTAGCCTACTCCAGGCCCCCCAACCTTGGTAACCTACTGTCCTACAGGAAGGTTCCAGAATTAGATGGCTCCCCCATCTCATCCTTTCTCGATTAGAGGCTTGTCGGGGAGCCATGGCACACACACCCACACACCCACACACCCACACCCACCCACACACCCACACCCACACATCCAGCCCATCGAGGTATTGGATTTACGGTTTAGTTTAGCTTGGTTTCGGTCTATACCGTACCAGCTCCTATGTGTCTATTTTCGAAATTACCACAAACAGGGTACCCTTGCTTTTCTCACAGCCTACCCGGCTTGTATTTCTTGCCATCCCCAGCTTGCTCCACTGATGAAGCAAACAGCGAAATTCTTAAGCTCAGAATTTGGAAATCAGCAAGCAACGGTATACCCCATGGATAAACATCCAATGGTAGATTCATCGTAGATTAACTCCTAGTAGTATCTACACACATCTCACACAACACCACACATCTCACACAACACTCACGTACACACACCTACACACACCTACACACACACACACACACATACACATACAGCGATAAAAGTGTGAAAGACCCTCAGACCGTTGAGGGCAATAGGAGAGGAAACGGATCGTCTCTTAAATCTTTCGTCTCTTCTTAAATTGTCTCCTATTTTCAACGGATCGTCTCCTATTCTCAACGGATCGTCTACTAAGTGCACCATGTAAACTGTATGGTATCGTCTCTTAAATCTTTCGGATCATCTCCTATTTCGAAACGATCGTCTCCTAAATGGAATGTCTCCTAATGAATCGTCTCCTAAATATAGGAGACGAATTGCTTTCGTCTCTTAAATCATTTCGATCGTCTCCTAAGCCTCGGTGTATCGTCTCCTAAGTAATTTGCCACGAATGACGTTTCCACAGAGGTCCTGTACTGTACCTGGTAGACAGCGGGTCAACAGCACCACAATGTAGCAGGCCCACCCACTTCTGCCTAAAAATTTAGTCATCACCAATGAGGTGGCGGATACGGTATACGGTATACAATGTGCACATCTGGCCAGCCCAAACAGTATACCGTTTACCTTTTTATTTTTGTAAAGAGAATTCAACACGGTTTACCGTGTACCGTTTCAATTATTTTGTGTACTGTTTACCATTTACCGTTTATCTGCTGTGGCTTTGGGTTGTGCCTTGCTTCTTTGGAAACATTGCAGGAGGGAGGATACCGTTTATCGTATATCGTAAATCAACTTTAATTTGTAAAACCGTAAACCGTATATCGTACACAGATATTGTCCTCTTTTGAACAAGTCAATGTATGAACGGTAAACGGTAAATGGTAAACAGTAAATTGTTCCCACGATGAACCGTAAACGGTATGGGCAGCAGGAAACTACATTGATCAAACAGTATGCAATACAGTACAGATCAGAATTTGATTTTTACAGTGGAAGCACTTTGAATCAAGCAGCTTCTTCTTGTGGAGTAGTGGTAGATGGTATGACCACTACTAGCTAGTAGTAATCACAAGGAGATGGCAACAACAACAACACTGTTTGCTGTTGATGCAGAGGACTTGTGTTTTTTTCCCTTCTTCCTTGATTGAGTCACTAGCAAACCAAGACTAAACTGGCTAGCTACATTGTGGTGCTGTTGACCCCCTGTCGGTAGGCTCTACACAGGCGCGAAAAGACATCAAGAACTTTGTTGCTGCAACAATGAACTTTCCGGTTGCCGTCCCTCAGAGCGGGATCCTTGGAAGCGGGGATCCCCGTGACAACCGAGCTCCCGCGATCAATGTTGGCGAGAATTTTGATGGTCAAGTGGAAGATGCGGCCATCGAGTATTCCAATCGAAAGCGCTTGCGTGATCGTGACCCCAATAGCGTTACCGAAGATGAAGTCAAGGCGAGTCGCCGCCGTCTTGTGGCTCTCGAGACTTTTGAGGCGCAGGCGGCCCATGGAATGGGCAACGGAGCAGTTCTGGCGTCTGTTGCGAACTTGACGACCACTGTCAACAACTTGGCGACCACTGTCAACAACTTGGCGACCACTGTCAACAACTTGGCGACCACTGTCAACAACTCGACGAATAGTGGTAAGTGAGCACGCTACGAATCGAATGAATCATTTTCATGGCAGATGGAAATACTGTAGCTTATACATGTATGAATAATGTCTTTCTAAAAATGAATGGGGTGGTGCAGTTACGGCGATGTTGCGAAACATTCGTATCCGGGAGCGTAACCGACACGGAGAGTGGGATCCAGTGCTTGTTGAGCAGCCTGGGCCAAATGCCATGGGTGTTGCACCAGCAACATTCCCGGCAAGCCACGCTGCTGTCTTCGCTATGAATGGTGCTGCAATTGCTGCTTTGCAAAACGCCTACAATCTCCCCGCAGGATTTTTTTGGGGTGGTACTTTATTAACCGACGAGCAGCGGTAATGAACTACATCCGTGAGGGATAGGAATGGAAATGATACCGCATGTGGCGACGAACAAATGCGGGAATGAGCTAGCTGCATGTAGGAGAAAAGGAAACCGAGAAGATCCTTGACGACGAAGAAGACACCAACAGTACAGGATACTGTATTATCGCCAACCCTCTCCAGGTTGGTCTTCCAAAGATTTGTGTTTTTACGGCGACCAATAGCTGCCCTTTTTCACTGGGTAGAATTGCTACCAGGCTCCACGCGGACTTCTCATCACAGCGTCATGCAGAGGAGACTGATGCCTCCAATCCTTTTGGCCGCTACTGCCTACCGGTATCACTGCTACCAGTAACACTACTGCCCTTCTCAATAACACCAGCAGCCTGGCTGAATGATGACAGCACCAACACAATGGTTGACACCCTCAGTCCATGGATCGATCGCTACTGCTACACTGACTTCTCTCCCTCATTGAATGCTTGCAGTAAACAGGAGAAAAATCCTAGCTTGACCAACAAGAGTGGTGTCCTTTTGCCATTGGCATCAATTAAAAAAAATGAGGTCACGCCTCTACCATACCCATAAAAGAAATGAAGTCGCACCTCTACTACAGGTACCTGGTACCGGCACGGCTGTTATACTGGCACTGGTACCGGTATCAAGCCTCAATCAATCCCGCAGTCTCCGGTGTTGATTCGAAAACCATCCCTCATCGAATTTTATGGACCATGGGATGGCAGTCAGTTCTCGGCCCATGACAGTCAAGGTGGTGGAATTTGAAAAACAAGAGCAAGTCGCCGGTTTTCTGCAGTATCAGAATAGAAGAGGAAACCATATCTATGCCTTACTTTCTATTCTCTTACTGCTGACGGCCGAAGAAATACTATTGTCGAGTCCCTTTCGGTCGATCGCTACGGATAACAAACAGGAGGAGAGGCAGTCAACCAGAGAAGGACCTCCGCTACACGACAACTTGCACGTACAAAGGAAAGCGGATCCTCTGTTGGATTCATCTCACCTTGTTATTTCCTGGTGTTTTGGTGGTGATTCCTGTGTTGGTACCGATTTTCCTGTATGCACAAATCCTCGTACATACGATAGATCAGGTTCATCAAGTCCGTGGAGGCAGAAAACAACCAATCGAGATGTACTAAGCTTTACCATTGCCGCACGTTCCCCATTCACTTGGTGTGGAACGGCTGTCAATGGAAGTAAGTTGCGCTGACTGTTGTTCCAAGCTGAGATGGCAAACCAATTCCAACCATTAATTCGATTCGATCACATGCAGTTGCCAATGAGCAACACGAAAGGAGAGGAACTTACAAGAACAACAATTTCGGTCTAATCAACGTAACGTAGTCAACGCCGACCTTGGCAAGAAATCTGCTAACGGTATTCTCCAGCGAGCGTCCGAAACCCGTTGTTTGAAGCAGTCCATCAAGTTGACTGGACTTGAGGTGCTTCCAATGACGGACAGCCAACAGCTGTCTAATCCAGGCAACCCTTTTTGATCCTGCGGACTGCGGACAATAGCTACTACTGTACTATATTGCCGGCGACAAAGCAGCCACTGGAGAGCAAGTTCCATGAGGGAGACC
>CAICTM010002975.1:0-10012 GCA_903772945.1 Seminavis robusta | reverse complement strand
CTGCAACATACTGGAAAAATCCAACACAACATTGAAGAATATCAGTTGGATTGACCCAACAAACCAATATCCAGAGGCAATGGATCCTGCTCATCATTCGCCGCCTTTCATTTTCTCTCTCGCGTTTGCTGGTAGTCACTTTGTGATCCTCCGTCGCTTTTCTTCTTCCTTTGCTTGCAACATGGGGTCTTGTCCTTTGGGTGCTTCTTTGTGCTGTGGTTTTGGTTCTTTGGGTGTTGGTTGCTTGCGGATTCTTCAATTTGGGTGTCGGGGGGCGATTGTCTCGGTTTTGGAGACGATGTGGCTGCCAGCTTTACGAATGGCTCGGATGAACTCTCCCTCGTCCACAACATTTGGATGCATCAGCTTGGACAAGAGTTTGACTTCTCTCAGAGCTGTTATGGCTGGCAATGCCTTCCTCGCTGTTTGGTTAATGCGGTGGATTGATGAGTTAGTTTCAGGGCCCAAAGTCAGCCCGTTTGTTTGTGGGTTGATTAATTAATAAAGACATATCCAAAGGTACACTGACCGATCTTGCTTGCCGAGGAAAACTCATAAACTTCCCTTGTCACAGACCGACAGCAGCGAGCGAAAGCGTTTGTGGCTGGTACCGGTATGGAATGGGTTGGGCTTGTTCTGAAGTGGAGAAGAGGATGAAGAAATCCTTCCATGCATCGATCAACTTTGGATTGGCCGAACGATTTCGACAGCTATTTTGACATGCCGCCGATTGAATCGTCGAACGTATGTCTCGTGACTCTTGCTTGACGCAAGCTCGTGGAGACCTGCCAACTTCTCCTCCAGCCTAGCTATGATAGCTCGTAGCACAGTCAGCACCCAAGCATCCCATCCCGGTACTCGTAAGCGACCCGCTCCATATTGCTCGGTCGGATAGTAACTGAATGTGCACAAGTAAGTGTAGTGGGAGGATGATATTGCATGGCTGGTGAGAGGAAGACCATCAGTTACGAGTGCTTGCTTGGTTCTCAAATAGCTTCTCTAAGCTTTGAGAGCACGAACCGATCCTGGCTCCGGCTGGACGTGGCGGTATTCGAAGCCAATCGATGGCCAAGACACACTGTTGTTTGAATCCATTTCCTGGAATCCTTTTAAAAGAAAGATGCTGTTGGCTTTGTTACAATTGTTGTGTTCGATGTAGCCCCTAGCTAGCTAGCTAGCTAGAGGAATCCAAGTGGAATGTTGTGTTTGGTAAAGCGAGCTGGCTAGCATCTTCAGGTATCTTTTTTCGGATGCTGCGATGTTCATGTCTAACTCAACTCTTGCAGAGCTTGACGAATTGCTTCCATCTTTTCATGGTCGACCTCGTACTGAATGTCATCTTCCGCACTGGCCCCCATGGGTATGTTATTGAATTCTTGTCTGCTGAGGACTTTTCTCCGTGCCGTAAAGTGGACGGCTTGTACATTGGTAGTTTTGACTAGCAGTTTCACATTGTCAGGACGGACACCACAACCTGCCATAATGGCAATGCGACCCTCGGCAAGGTTGGTCAGCTTCTTCAGGGTTGCCGTGCCTTGCTCCACTGAGGGTGCCAATCCAGACGTCAAGATTCGTTTGGCGCCCGTTTGAATGACAGCTTCCAGCATTGCTTCCATAGAAGTTGGATTATTGGTCCTGTCAAAGGCTCTATGAAATGTGACGGGAAGAGGATGTGCCAATTGTACCAACGACTTGGTGACGGGTACATCAATACATGTAGTAGCGCCTTCTGTGAGACACCCCAGAACAACCCCGTCTGCTCCTAGCTGTCGTGCCATTTGAATATCTCGTTTCATGACACTCAATTCGTCTTGAGAATAGACAAAGTTTCCCCCACGAGGACGAATCATCACGTACAATTCTGTTGTTCTGGTCGTTGCCAGCGCCTCGTGGACCATGGCAATCATTCCTGCCGACGGTGTCGTCCCTCCTTCGTTCAGATTCGCACACAATTCCACCCGGGTAGCTCCATACCGGCTAGCAGCTTTTGCACCCTCCACCGAGTCGATGCAGACTTCTAGTTCTGTCATGTCATGTCATGTCATGGACTTTTCTTTGCTGCTAAGCTCTATAGCTATATCAGGAAAGACAGAGTTGTGCGTGGTTTGCTGGGGGTAAATAAATGAGGTGCGACGATATCGATTCGATTCAATCTTCCTAAGGGTTGGGGTTTTGGATCTTTGGAGCCTTTGGATCTTTTGGATCTTTGGATCTTTCATTCGTGCATAGTATCTTTTCAACTGTCGGTCAGGTATCTCGCACCACTTTGCCTTGGACTGTTCATCTGAATGATTTGTTGATCGGCCTTGGCATAGATTAGCCATCTCAGAAAGCGGCAACTGTTGTTTGGAGGCATCAAAAAGAGCAGTTTTGGTTCTGGCTAGCTACCGAGCTAGTAGGTGCGCTAGCTAGGTGCGAGAAGAAATGCAATGAAGATGGTGCACGCTGCAAACCACTTACTTTTCTTCCTTGGGTGCTTGACCTCTGTTCGTCTGAATGCTCAGTCCCTTCTGCCTTGGCATGGATAGGTGTTCCCATCCGCAAAGTGTACAGTCGTGTACTGTTGTTTGGAGGCCTTTTGAAACTGGCTAGCAAGCCAGTAGATGCGACAAGAAATGCGACGCAAACAGGCAAACAGTCTTACGTGCAGCCAAGCCACGAACGTGCTTCTCAATGAGCCACAGCTCACGATGGCTTTGCACGTTGCCCCGTTATACAAGCCCTCATTTTGAGTTAGGGCGTCGCTCGAAGCCAACATAATATGAACAGCTGGAGAGGAACTGCTGACGCCTTTGCATGTCGCGGCAAGAGGAACCAAAGGATCATCGAGAGGATATATAGAAATGCAACCCGTTGCGTCGATGCTGCGGTGTATATGGCAGATGCCGATATCAGACGGCAAGTGGCAAGACTGCTTTAAGGTTGTGTCCGCTCAGATGGTTGCATTGCGCCTTGCCTGTGGAGCCAAGATTTTTTAAAAACGGAGTTGAGTGGGTCACAACATTGCCGAGGAATGAACCTCGTGGTATCAAACACCCTTAACACTCTGACCGGTCCTCATAGCCAATCTAGCAACAAGGGTTGGAAGTCGAAGAGCAAGAGACTGTATCGCAGGCTGGCATGGCGACAAGGAGTGTATGGAAACGATTCGATTCATCATTGCAGCGTTCCTGTAGAAGCCTCGACGCTGGCGTGCGTTGCTTAACGAATAAACAAGCACTTGCGTAAGACACTGCTGCTACACTCTGGCAGGCACATCCCTCCAACGTCTTTCTCCGGTAGTCGTCGTGTCTCCGGCGGAAGTAGAGGAGGACCTGGGTGCTAGAGGACCTGGGTGCTTTGATGGCTTGGCTTCGATTGTGATTCATTCATTCATCCATCAAAATCCTTGATAAAGTTCAGGCTGGAAGGGTGGATGGACTAGAGCTGATTGGGCGAGATTGCTGTGGAAAGCCCCTGCTTTGGCGACAACGAAGCAAGAGTTGAACGCCTTGCGCCTTACTCTATTCTCAAGGCCTGCAACAAGATTCACGTTTTGGCAATCGTGGGCACCTGTCGTCTTCACGAGCTGGATGTTGATCATTGAGACGATGACTTGCATGTACGCTGTTCAATGACGACCTGCACAGAATCAAATAAGTCCCTGTGACGTTTTGAGAAGTTGAAGCTTTGGGTGTGAGCAGTTGTGTCTGACCAATCATTTATTTGTGTTTTATCAGAAGGAAATGCAAACATGCAGAAGCAAGGAGGTTTCTTCGTGATCAATCCTACCACAATATCATTCGCCATTGGGAGTGAAAAGGCTTAGATCTGATTGCACGTACTAGTACGGATGTCATACACGTATCTTCATTTTAAAATTTTACTCCTGATCGGTATAGAATGTGTGATCTTTTCAGCGCCTGGAAGACTGTGGGATCCTCGAGCTATCCCACAGATCTTCTCAGGCCAGAGCAACCACAACACTTGTGTCGTTCATTTAACTTTCATCAAATAATCCCAAAGCACTTCAATTGAGGTGTACCAGTATTGTATTCTCTTGCTCTGGTGATTTTTTGTGAGAGACGATGAGTTACGTGTACCACCGGTCTGTGAAGAGATGGTTCTTTCTTTTGATTGGGGTGGCCGTGCCTTTTCAATGGGTGATCATGAAGCAAGCTTTGGACACGGTCAAGCCGCTCGTACTCGATTCTATTCATGCAGCCGATGCCGCTCCCTCCAGAACTGCTAATGGTCAAAGAGACAATCTCGAGTCGCTGAAGCAGCAAATGAAGCCTTCTCGGGGATTCGCAAGAGTCCCTCAGGCGCCGGTATCGGTGTCACGTACAGAACTCAAATTGTCTGCTGAAACCGATGTTCCGCAACCGGAAAGAAGCATTACTATTAATAAAAGTCGCCAAAGCCCACGAAAGCCCACAATAGCAACGCCTCCTACCACTGATACCGGTAGAGGCAGTGGACTAACCAAGGCAAACGAAATCAAGGGCATTCCAGCTCCATCTATTCATCAGGAACTGGAGAGAGCCACCAATGCTGCCAACAGTGGAGTCATCCCAACCATTAAGACACATGTTCCGTCTGCGCCTCAGATCGTTCCATCATCGTCCACAACCAAGTTTAGCTCCTTTCATTGGCAAGATCCAAATCGGTTTCGGTTTTACAAGCCTGACTTGATCTGTGTGGGGTGCTATCAGCATGCATTCCCGTCAGAGGTCCAGATCAGGGACAATAACGGGACCGTCACAACTGCCATGCGAAATATTACATGTGGCGAGCTTATTTGGAATGAAACACAACAAATCATTAGCACAAGCATCAGATTGAATGCAACGATTCAAGCGGCCTCTGAAATTGCTTCCAAGTATCCAGATCATTGCCAACAGTGTGATCCCGCGAGCTGTTCCGCAGAGCACAAAATCTATATACGGGTCGATGATGCAGCACCAACAATTCTCCAATCTTGGACTCGTCCCATTTCCAAACTCCTTCCCAAGTCCAACGTCTTCCCCAAAGAGGGAGTCCAAAACCCCAAAGCGTTCTTTGCCAATCCCAGCAATCGATACTCCAAAACGAAAAAGTATTTTTGGGAATACAACCCCTCTCTGGTTGTCCTGAAGGGTCACAAGCATTTGATCCCCCCAGGAATAATGCACAACAATAAACAGCAATCAGCCTTTCTTTCGACGCATCGAGAGTCCATCATTCCAACTACCTTTCTTCACTACGGAAAGATCCGCCAAAAGGACCTGGGAGACTTGCCCAACAACTGGCAACGGTTTGAACGGATCAACTTTTCCTTTCTGAGTCACGACATGACGGTCCTTCAGGAAGGAATCTTTAACGTTGGTTATGCAGACTATCGTCTCTTTATTCTAAATGAACAGCTCTACTTGGGCATGTGGAATCGCATCTATCCCATTTGGATCATGCCTGCCAAAAAGAACAATAATCGTACGGCCAACAACGATACAAAGGAAACATTCACCCACGGGCATCGCGTCAAGATTCTGAGGGATCTTTATCGACCCAACACGTGTCCCTTTGAACTTCATATAGCCGAGCAACATCTCTGCTGTGCCAATGGGTGCACGGGAAAAAACTACAACTACTTTACAACTCGAGATGGTACAATGTGGGTGCAAACTCGGCCTGCAGGACCGCTTGAAGTCCAAAAGGTGGTGCCCTGTGACGCTCGTTATTGGGAAGAATGGTGGACCCAAGCACCCACCACCAATGAAACCACAATCTACACCGACATTTCCGTCCCTGCCATGAGCTTTGGAACCGCGGACGAAACCTACTTGGCGACCTTGGGAGTTTTTGCCAACCACAAGCTATCCTCGCATCGTGGAACGGCATGCTGTATTCGTATGCAGTACCATGAACATCAAGACTTGTTGATTGGAATTAGCCATCGTCGCGATCGAGGCAATCCAGAATGGAAATCACGCAACACGCAATACACGTCCAACTTTTACGCGACTCTGGCCGAACCACCCTTTTCTTTGGTGCGCATGTCGGGGAGCTTTTGCTTGGGTCATCCCAACCAAGAGGACGAAGCGGTGAATCATTTGGTTCCGTTGACACGGTTACATAACTACACGTTCGGCGGTATCCACTACTACAAGTGCCCCATGATATCCTTTCTGCATAGCATGGTAGAGAATCCATCCAACAATGACACGGTCATCATTGGATACGGTGTCAACGATTTGATAAATCGGTTTGTGGAAGTCAGCAAGGCCAACATTTTGCAAATGCTGTTTGAACCCTATGGATAAAGTGGATAGAATGGGATGAGAGCTAACTGTATAGAACTGGACGACAACATGCCGACCTTTCTTTCCCATCAATTCACTCTACCTCGTCTTCAGCTGCCAGGTTTGACATCGCCGATCTCTGCTAAGCTGCGTGGCGAATTCTCTTGGAGGTCTTGAAATGGGAACGTACGCAAGAATTGGTGCCC
This sequence comes from Seminavis robusta, assembly GCA_903772945.1. Classification (NCBI taxonomy): domain Eukaryota; phylum Bacillariophyta; class Bacillariophyceae; order Naviculales; family Naviculaceae; genus Seminavis; species Seminavis robusta. Next base: position 3,546 of record CAICTM010002975.1, on the reverse strand, counting down.
TGAAGCCCAATAGATAGTTGCATGACGCATCATAACATAGAAAACTTCCCTGGTACAGCTAGCTTCTTGAAAGGGCTGGTCTATGGCTACAGACCAAACGTTGCCTTGGAGCAATTGACTAACAGAAGCTTCCAACAATTCAGCACGGGGATGACAACGGCCAGGGCTAGCAGTATCGTGCATGCACTCGTCGATTGGTAGAAGTGATTTGACTTTCGATCTACATACCACTCGCAAGCCCCTCTATTCCGAGACGATCAGTTCGCAACCAGATATATCTTGGCCAAGCCAAAAGAAAGATGTCTCGAGATTGTAAAGAAGCCAGTCTCAAATATTCCACGGGCACCTTACAATATCAGAAGCGTCAATCAGGTCTGTGTTGACGCCGGTCCCCTTTGACCAGGCCGTTTGGCTTTGGCATGGACAGTGGTCTTACTTTCAAACTGCAATCCCTGCATTGGTTGACTCCATCACTGGACACATCACAGCAGTTGGCCCTAGCACTGCAGTCTCTACAAGGGCCAGCCCCAGCACCGGACACCACAAGTGCCGGTTGGCGCCATCATTGGGGTTCCTACTGTACAACAGTTGATCGCAGCACTGCAATGCCTACAAGGGCTACCATAGCCCCGGACCTGAAGTTTGCACAACACGAAGGCTAAACTTTGGCCTCGTTGTCTTGATCCATCAGTACCGGTAGACTCGGCATTACAACGCCGTTGCCGTATTTGTAGGAGTCTTGCAATCTCTGCTGGGCTCGGTACGTTAACGTGCTTCAAAAGCGATGTGTTTTCATCGCGTTCGCAGCCAGGTCGCTTGGTGGACGCTAAACAGGAAGAGTAAAGGACTGAGCTGGGGGGGGGTTCAACAAGTCGAAAGCAGAGGGGCCTCACGAAGCCCTGAACCATACCGACGAACCCGAGAGCCATAATCGTGTAAGTGCCTTCAATCTTTAATATCGACAACCATCGAGATTCAACTCAAGAGACTCCTCGCGAGAGAAATACTTTAGGCAAGTGAGCTCCTTCCCATTCAAGTGGATACAGGTTTTCAGGGCATGACCGTCTCCCTTTCTGCCCTTTCTCTTTCTTCCTGTTAAAGACAGCACAAGCTCGTTCGAACCTGGTCGCCATCTTTTGTGTGCTCAGACATTGCCAGAGTTTCCTTTTCAGACTCACCATCCCTGTCCTTCGCATCTTCCACCAAAGAATCCAGAGTTTCGTCTTGTTCTTCTTCATCGGTGGCCAAGTCCTTACTGTTGTCCTCCTCGCGCTCTTCTTCCTTGCTAGAATCCTTTGAAGATTCTGTGGAGCTGACAGGATTGTCTTTGGATGCTCCACTGGATTCTGGAGCTCCAACTGTGGCTGAGCGAGGTGGCAGAAGATGTAGCACCAGAGGTGGATGACACTGGGGTGGCATATCCATTTTTGGAGGTTGAATCGGCACTAACAGGGGAGACAGGAATCGGCGGAGCAGTCACGGGCGCTGCAGTGGATATGGTGGCAGTGACTGGGCAATCACAAAGACATTTGACATTACCGCAATCTGGGCAGATGTTGCTTGGATCGTCCCCTTTGTCGTTGCCAGGAGATACAGCTGGGGCGCCGTTTAGCCTCCCAATGGAATCAGCAGCTACTAGGGCCCTCCCACTTTCACTCATATTGGCATCCACCTCCACCACTGTGTCTGGTGCTGTTTCCTCACCCATCAAAAACACATGAATATATTTCAATCTCCAGTGCTTGTGCTTGGACCTACCATTCTAGGCTCCTGTGGAAGGGCAGACGAAAGGAAAAAGTGTTTAGAAGACTGGACTGAAGAAGAAGAAAAAAGAAGGAAACAATGCCTTTTATTACTGCCAGTGCCAGACCATTTCTTTCGGCCGGGGTCTCCCTTAGGATTGCCGGATTCCAGCTGGTACCGGTATCACTGCAGCCCCTTCCTGCTGAACACACCAACACTCCCAGTGAAACATTTCAAACTCACCATAGATTCATTCAAACCGAGATGCGAGAGGAGCCAAAACCAGCTGGTGGTTGGCAATCACGAGGTGAACCTCCCGGGACTCGCTAGAACGAGGTAGACGCGACGTAGAATCCCCTTTTAATTTTTAGCTTATTCTTTTGTGTCATCCCATGTCTACATCGTACTGCACATCGGCCTCCGTTCGCAGGTTATGAGCCCAACTCGTTCGTCACACTTGCACCCAAGCCGAGACTAGGTTGAGGTTGTTTACCTCACGGAATTGGCTAGCGGAGTGAGTTTGATGCGATTTTGCGTTCGAAAAACCGATTGTTGACCTCTCTCGTCATGGTCGGACGATGAGAGCTGGAACTTGCCGTTTTTCGGCAAATTAAGACAAGAGAATCAGGTCACATCAAGATGATGGTGTTGACCGCAAGACCGCAAGCTAAAGCTTGAGCTGAGCTCCACGTCGAGATCCAAAATGGCTGACAAGCCATTCTTTGGACGACGACGACCAGGTCAGAGACAACCTACGTTGTAGTCTCGCCGTACCAATCCTAGTGAAGTCTACGCGATCCTGGATACATTCAAGGATGATGTGGCACTTCGAGCTGGATCCTGACCTGCAAGTTCGTCATTTCGCTGGGTTGTCGCTCCTCCTTTTTCCGAAGTTGACCTCCAGATCACTTCGAAAATTGCGCCATTCCAAGCCGACCATGACGCGAACTAGCACTCAACAAACCCGAGTAGAACAAGAGACTAGAGACCTCGAAGATGAAGAGCTCTCCATTCCCATCTACTCACCACAACCCTTCCGTCCTTTAGGTCGCCGCGACTCTGGTCTGTGGCCCGACCTTGGACAACAGAACAACTGGATCGACGAAAGCCGACGACGTACGCGGTGTTGACACGAGTTTCCAGCGGTTGATGGAATCAACCGCCGGCCTCGACCTTGGTTCAGCGTGCGCGAGGTGCCCTGACAACCCCCGTCTTGGCAGATTGACCCCTCGCCGTCTGACTTTCTCGCCAAGAAGATTCCGACGCAGCTCTCGTCGCAGTGTGGAGGTGGTAGTAGCGGCTCTGCCGGTGCGACCACGACTCTACTTCTCGCAAGAAATCAAGTCGAAATCAAAACCAAAGCCTGACTCTGAGCCGGATCCTCCCGATGACGACGATAACGGCACTCCACTGATCCAGAGAATCAACTTGGAAAGCCAGGACCCGGTGGTCCCGGGTCCAGGGTGGTCCAGGTGGTCCAGGTGGAGGTGGTAATGATGACGACAACGATGATGACGGACGAACAATCAAAAAGATAAAAAAAGAGAAAGAAGAGGAAGTACAAGACCCTAATGGTGAAGTCCTCCACACCTCCAGGTGGATGCCGTACCCTCACCGTTGTACTGCAAGTCCAAGTGGACCTCATCAAGCTCGCCTATGGGATAAGGAGAGCGCATACTCTCCGTGATGATGTTAGCAGACCTTTGTTAGAGCTCCACAGCTCCTATTCTGGTAAAGCATGTCAAACTGGCCAAACAGTCCTCCAGACTGATGTCCATGGCATACTTGAGCAGCTGCTAGTAA
>CAICTM010002974.1:0-10013 GCA_903772945.1 Seminavis robusta | reverse complement strand
TCCAACAGCTATAACAGCTATTGGGGGACACTCCCTGCTCAGCCAATGGCTCCCATAATTGTTTCTAACCTCCAGTTTATCAACAGAGCCATTAGCTTCAATACCGGGGAAAGGAAAGGGTGTCGGTATCGCTACGATCACACGCTTGCCTCATGCAAAGCAGCCACTGCAAGTCGAAAAAGGCAGCGAAAAAGTGATGGGCAGTTTATGGTACCTGGTACCGGTACCAACCTCAATCATGCTATGCTTAAAGCTTCATACCCCTCCAAATCCATGACTCCCAGAGTTTTCAAGTTTTCTCTACTAGCTAGTACGACACTTTCGAAGGAATTTACTCGCGGATTACTAGTAGCGGCACACCGGTACTCCTCGGAGCGCTCCTGAACCACCGTGACCGCAGCCGATACCGGTGGTACCGGTACTTGTACGGTGTACGCTACCTCATACGGTACCTGGTAGCTTGTTGTAATTGCTAGCTATTATTTGGCCATTGGCTTGGTCAGCGAAGGTATTCGTTGTCGATTACCGGGTCCATGCTCTATTTCGAAACAAATCTCCCTGTGTGCATCGCGATGTGCTCGTTATCGTTGCACGTTAGCTGCTGTATCGGCTGAAACGTTGTCTCCTGCTTGAACGGAAAGTCCATGGTATTGGTGGCAGACGGCTGGGATTGCTTCGTTTGGCCTTGTTGCTACACTGTACTGATAAAAAGTAGCAGCCACCAATCTATGATGTCCTGCTTGCCGAAAAGCATAGAGGGTCTTCCAGCCGTCGATTGTACTAAAGGATCAGTGAGATGCAGAATGCATTTGAAAGTGAAGCAGCGGTGGAATCTCCGTTACCGGTACCCGTTGTGGGGGTACGACTACTAAAATACCAGCTAGAGTATCCACGAGATCCAATATTGGGCTGATCCTCAGCTTTCCTGTCTCCACATCTATTGTGGTGGCAAATTAGACTACGTGGCAGAAAGAGTTGGTTAGGACATCTTAAAGTGAAGGGCCGCGAAGCATGCAGAAATCAGAGATCAACCTGCTCTCGTCAATGGGACATTTCGTCTGCGAGAGCACATGACCGCCATAATATTAGAGCATTGACACAGACGAGGACCGATTCTCCTAATCTCCGCCACCCGTGCTGCCTCTATCCTTTGGCTCTTGCTACGGTACTTGGTCGTGTATGTACGTTGTGTCGCGTGGTTTGGCTGTGCACGGGTACTGTCCATGGGAGTGGACTGGATGTGCTTGCCTGTACTATATATCTGCTTCTTCCAGATGCTACAGGGCCAGGTACATAGTTGTGGACTATACATACATGTAATACCGGTATTCTGCTAGCTAGCCCGATGCGTATGGTAGTCTGTACTATTAGTAGTCTAGGTGTAAAGTAAACGTAGCGTGTGGTTTCGTCGGCTAGAATGAATCGAATCAAAGCATGTATCCTCGTTGTCGAGAAAGCGACACAACGGCACCATATGTACTGTCAAGTCACATGACTGCTAGTTAGCTGTAGGCAGCCGCATTTTCCCTCCCTTTTTCTTGCTGTATGATGGTAATAAACGGGAGGATAGAATGAGAAAAAACGCGAAAGAGAAGCGGAAGTGAGCACAGCGAGCTAGTTTGTACATTGATCTTTGTCATGTTGTCTTTTTGAAGCAATGCACAAGGCAAGGCACGTACCTTTCAAAGTAATAGTAAAAGAAATCGACGTAGAGCAGTGTCTGTAGTACGCCAGCAATGTATGCGACCCAATGATGATGGTACCCCTTTTCGGTGTAGGCTCTGTAAATCCAGTTCAGAATATAGAGGGCCCTGTATGAACCCATGAAGAAGATGTAGTTTCCAGTAAGGTTTTCCACTTCTCCGTATCGTTGCAGGACAATGAGTTGTGGTACAATGGCAATGGCTTCCAAGTATATGGAGAATGTCCATAGCATCTTGAAGAGATGTGGGGTGGTCCCGTCTGTGATGAGCTGGGTGATGAGTGCCACCAATGCGCAGGGAGCAACGGCAAATTTCCAATGCATAAAAGTATCTTGCGATTGATCGTACGTGGACTTGATGGGTTCTTGGAATCGAATAGTGTACACGATGGACGCCGTCGAGAGAATGTAGAGCACCTTCATCACCGAGTTGTAAACCGAGTAAAAGTGGAACAACAGATCTGAATACCGAGTCACAAACACTAGCAAGAACAGCTCGTGTGTTCGAACCGAGATTCCTAAAAAGTAAGATAAGATAAGACAATAAGATCATTGGTCAGACCATGCACGATTAGCTAGAACAACGGTAGCAAATGGTATACTATACCTAACTAAGACTTACCCTGAGCGTTTTTGGCCACCCTTAGCCTCAGAAGCAAGACAAGGATGGAGAAGACATGGCACATGTCTCCACACAGACGAAACACGTTCATCGACATGGTACTACTAGTACTGATACTGTAGCTATTTAGCAATCAGTTCCTACAATGTCGTTGTTGGTTGTTAGGTTGCAAATGCGCAAATGCCAATGGATCCTACTAACTAGTGCATCCTACAGGGGGGGTCGAGATACTGCCCTGTCCTTGCTGTCTCCATTGGGGTGCGGGATAAGAAGCACTAAACCGTCGAAGCTGCTCTATTTCGTTGCTGGCGTACTCTGTAACGCACCAGGTATGTCTAATTGCAGGAGGGGTAGTTTAAAAAAAATACAGGACATTGTATTTGCTCATCTCTGGCTAGCCACCATACCGGTATCATACCTGGTAGCTAGTCCACAGGTAGCTAGCTAGGGTATCCGTTTTGTATTGGTATGGGTACGTTTTGCCATACCTGAATGAACGAAGTAATCAATCCGTGGTCTTTCCAGCCAACACTACAAGTACTACGGTACTGTACTAGCTACCGTACCGGCACCGCTACCGGCGCCTACAAGTACATACTCTGTACGACTGTACTTGCAAGGCTATCCGCACTTGGCACAAACAAACAGCGGCAATTGGAACTAATGCAAGTGAGGTATCTTTTGGGGAAACAGAGTTCATTCAGTTACTGGGAGACCCTGTGCTAGACTTATAGGACAGCCACTTAGTGTCTTTTTCGAATTCCAATCAGCTGTCTCATGAATCACAGGGATGGGGTAGAAGCTCATTTTGCATAAAGTGATTACTATTACGGGTAGTTTCTCGATCCCCCTGAAACATCAGACACAAGTCTTATGGTTCTGTCAGCTGTCAATACCGCCAAGACATTGTCTGAGTAAATAGAATTAACGTCATGTGCAAAGTTCGTAAAGACATAGTCCTATTCTTTATGTTCTAATGCTTTCCCCCCAGAACCAATCTTTTATCCAACAACATAATAAAATAAACATATTGTTGTTGGTCGTGGAGCGATCTTGTCCAAACGCGAACCGCAGCCAAATCTTGGCCGTTGGCTTCTTCTTGCAACAACCAAACTTCTTTACCAAAGATACCCATAGTTATAAAAGTAGTATTGAAGAAGCAACCATGAGCTCTCCTTCTCCCTCTACGTCTACGCCTACGTCTACGTCTCCCTCTACGAGTGGTTCTGTGTTTCGGTTTGTGGTCAAGTGGATCCTCTTGCCGTACTTGATTGGTTGGTTTCTCTCTGACTATGTCCCCACAGAAGTGGCTGATAAGGTTGTGGGTAGCATCATGGCTACTGCTGGTAGTAGTAACCATCAAGTCAAGAAGGGCACCAATGTGAGCAGTGTCTTTGCCAGTGCTACCAGGAGTGCTGCTAGTACTACCAGTAATAGGGAGTTGGAGGAAGGCTATGGCGATTTGTGCTGGCAGCGCTTCCTGGCTTCCTTGGACATGAATGATGCCAAGAGTGTGCAAGAGCTGCAAGAGTTGCAAGCAAAGCAAGCTGGACAAGGAGATGGTGAAGAAGGAGAAGCTGAAAAAACAGGAGTCAAGCTGGTGCTGCATCATAATGGCAATGTCCAAGGCTGTGGCAGTTCTTGGAATTTTGTGGGCGACCTACGCACCTCTCTCAATCAATTGGCCATGGGAGATGAGGAATGTCCAGTGGCGTTCACCAAGTACGAAGTGGAGAGTATTCTCACAAGTGTCTTTCATCAGTCCATGGGAGCTTCTTGCTTTTCTCAAGAAGCAGACAGACACGAATGGGAGGGATTCCTCGGGTACTGTGACATGGGAGAACCAAAAACACCCATTCTACTCGATCACAAAAAATTGGTCCCAGTTTCCATGGATGTCATTACCAACAACAACAACAAAAAGCCAGAAACAAAAACATATCTCCCTTGTCACTTTCATTCCAGAGAAGGAGTCAGACTCACTTCCTTTCAAAAGATTGTGCAACGCATTGTACAAGCATATCAAGACAATAATAACAACAACCAGGAGTGTCAGCAGGAACCAGAAAATGAGGATCCACAACAACAACCACAACAAACTTGTAGTACTACCGCCGAACAAGAAAAACAGGTCGGTGTCTATGCTGTGCCAGCCGGAAGAGTCTTCATGTTTGCACCCGCCTATGTGGGAGAAATCTTTGACCTTCCTCATATCCAAGGAGCCGATCCCAGTGTGCCAGTCTACATGAAGGTACTGTCCGTATCACCCAGAGTCTTTGATTTATTCAACTACTTCACCAGAGACGAATCCGCCGGACTGGTCGAAAAGGCAATTCGAGAAACATCCGACTCACATCGGATCAAACGATCCTCCACGGGGGCTTCCGGATACAATATCAATACGAGACGAACGTCGGGTACGTACCGGTACAGTACATTACGCAAGTTCCGTTTAGTTATGTTCGACAGACGTCTCATGTTTTCTATCTTCTATCTATTGTTTCCATGTATTTGCGAAAGAGAGCGGTTTCGACACCCATGGCACCATCGCTCAAGCCGTAAAGAGGTAGGTCGATCTGTTCGGCCGGATGCATAGATTGATGCATCACTAATTTGGCGGAGCGCGATTCAACATTCACGCTTCGATTGGATTCCTCACACCACACGATTTATTTCAATTTTGTCAACCTAGACGATGCTTTTCTGTCTTGGGATTCGATGAATACATTGAAGGACACTCAGATGGTCTACAGATTCTTAGGTACAACCAGACAAAGGCATACACGGCGCACATGGACTGGATCGATGATGATGGGAAACAGGGTGAGCTTGTTCCATTGTGGAGGGAATCGTTTGATATTACATGTATTGCGTTGCGGGGTGTTTGTTGTATCACAGCAACGAACTCACTGTTGCCTGCTTCTAACTTCTCCATGATCACTACTACGTACTAGACCACGATTACAACTCGGCAGCAAAGGGAGGCAACCGATACGCAACAATCTTACTTTACATGACCGACTTGGCAGAAGAGGATGGTGGAGAAACAGTCTTTGTCAACGCCAAACCGGCCAATGACGATGGTCTGACCTATAAGGAAGCTCTTGCGGAACTACGAAATTCCGAACATGGCTCTCTCTTCAAGCAAAACTCATGGGAGGAAAAAATGGTGGCAAGATGCCGTACTAGTATGGCCATTCGACCCAACTCGGCACGTGCTGTTCTGTTTTACTCGCAGCATCCCAATGGAGAGCCCGATACTGCATCCCTCCATGGTGGATGTCCTGTTATTACAGACACTCCCAAGTGGGCGGCTAATCTATGGGTTTGGAACACTCCGGTATGTTATACATAGTTTGCAAGGAATCGATTCGATTGAATCATTCGTCGCTCGGCTAATTCATCGATTGTTGGTCTCACGAACTTTCTGGTGCCGTTTGCCGTTTGCCGTTTGCTCTGCTTTCCTGCGGTGCTGCTTCCCACCCCCTTTCGATGACATTCGGATGAATCGAATCGAATTCATAACACACACCACAATCCACAGCGAGCTGGTTTTGCCGGTGCTCCCGTGAACGAAAAGCGCATGGCAGCAAAGAAGAGCAAGGGAGAAACACCAAGCATGCCATCAGATACTCCTCAACAGAAGCATGTCCAATTCCAAAATAGTGGAAAAGATCCAGCCTTTGAGAATGCAGAGCTATTCTACATGGATCAATACTGGGGAAGACTGGGTGATGGAGATTCTCCTCATGCTGTCAACTCCTACGAGGGACAAGTTTGGAACATCAAAGTGGATGGAGTCATTAAGAAAACATTTACAGTCGACAAGAAGCCAGTGCAAGTGTATACAATCTAGCTAGTGACTTGGAGATGGCCAACTGCAAGGAAAGAATCATGGATTGACCGAAACCGAGACAACTGGCAACAGGCAGAGCACGAATCGAATCATCACGATGAGCATGAGTAAGGATACATTTGATAGTCTGAATATGCATTGATTGACACATCTACGCGTTGTAGCTAGGCAAACCCCATACTAGCTAGCTAGTAGCAATCAGTTTCCTGCCGGTGATGGGCATGCCCCGTTCCTGGCCGACGTAAATAGTCAGCTGTGCATTCCTTGCAATAACATATAACATGAGCGAAGGATGCACGGCAACACTATAGCTTTATGATAGTCCTCCGGAACGTAGCGGTAGCGGTAACAGCGGGGAACTAGGACATGGTACAGGTATCACCCCAAGCAGGCGACCTTGGCTGGTGGAGACTGTGAGGGACCAAACAATACATCGGAAAGCATCGGATACCAGTAAACCGAAAATAGAGAATCGCTCATGTTTGGACATTCCTTCGTTTTTGCCTACTAGTACACGATCTACTGGCCAGAAGCGACAGCAGTAGTTCGAGCGTTCGGATTCGTGTCCAGCTGCCTATCGGAAAGTGACGATTGTTTCGTTGGGCGATGTCAGTAATAAGCTTCAACTGCAAATGCATGATTTCCGTATTTCTTGGTCAGTGCTTGTGTCCAAAACTGCTTGGTCAGTACTGAGTACAGTCGTAGTGCTTGCGTCCTCCCCAGCTTCCATTTTCCCAGAGCAGTGTCCGTACGAAGTACCCGGTACCTACCAGCGCGCACTTCCGAATGACTTTCTATTCTTTGGTCAGTGCTTGCGTCCTCGACTATCCCCAGAATGCTCCCCGCCCTTTCCCCAGAGCTACTCGCGGCCCAACTGGTTGACTGACCCAACCAGTTGACTCTTGACCGGAACGTCGTGAGGATGGGGTAAAAACGGCAACGGGGTAAATTGTGAGGTTTGCTCGTTGGCTCATTGGCATCTCCAGAGAGGAGTGCTGCGGCATCTCCCGAGAGGAGTTCTGCGGCGTCAATTACTCAGGCTGTGGTTCAAAACCTCTCCTCCCATTTTTTATGAAACTCCATTTTTGGGCATCAGGGGAGTTGGCAGATATTCCCATAGTAGTTTAACCAATAGAGTCAACCTGGCAATACTTTGAGATAGGGAATATATAATTTGGACGTGCCGGTCGCAGTGGTGGTAGTGGCTTGTTTATTTGGTGGCTGTGGGAGTGACGAACGGCCAGCAAAGTAGCGCTGCTATTTCTTGGCTACTTCTCCTCCCACCAATAGGTCGGCTAGTATCTGTCCCCAATATTGGCCTAATTGGGCCCAACCGATAGAACCATGCCTACAGGTTTGCATCCCAACAAGGGTAGAAGAGCCCAACCTGTCACTCCTGTTAGAAGAACCACCAAAATTGACGCTGGAGTTGCCTCATTTGGAAAATTGACAGAGACAGGAAAAACAATGTCAGAGGCATCAAAAGTAATTACTGATGCTCAAAATATTCTTACTGATCGCACCTCTTCTCGAGCACAAAAGAGGAAGGCTACCGAGGAACTCACAGTGGTTAGTCAGTACTTGAAGCAGTCCTCATCTGATATTGACAAGAATTTACAGAAACTTGCTCCATTTCCTGGCTTTGATAATCGCGCATTGGCTATTATTGATAAAGCCAATAAGGAAAACACTCCCACTACTCTCACCAACCCACAATTGCCACCCACTCCCATTGGGAAAGTTCAAGCTATGATTCATGCCAGCCCTACGCCAACAACTACTATTACACCAGCAGCAAGAAAGTTGACCCCAACAGTAGCAGCAGCAAGCAACCGTAGTGCCAATGAATTAATTCATTCACTGGCTCCACCCCCATCCAATGGTTCTGTTTATAATCGACGGGAATGCATAGTGCAATACACGGCTCTTAGCCTTATTCGCGACTCGATCCTAGATAGGGTTTGAGTTCGACTCACATGACTGAGTCTTTCGTGAATAGTCATTGAACAGGGTTCTCATGACCGCTAGTCATACTAGGTCGATGGTGAAACATCGCGCTAGATATTTAGCTGGCGTGGAGAGATTCCACGCTACTAGATAAATGCTAGACGAATCTTCCACGCGTTCCGTTTTTGGATCGTGGAGTGAGTAGGATTGCTACCGCAACCTACTCTATCACACTCTACAGTCTCCCCCCGGGAGTTCAGATCTACGATCCTTTGATTGTGGATCTCTCTCGTTGATTAGTTTTCATAGCTTTCTAATCCTCTCATAACTTTCATTCTCTCAAACTCAAAACACTCGAAAGATCTTTACACACTAGCTTTTAGCGTAGTGCATTTTGTTAACAAAACACAATAGTTTTCAGCTACCCTCAACCTATTCCTCACCATGAAGATGCCAAAGACGCATACACCAGCTTCGAGTCAAGCTGCGTGACAAACCAATCCTTCCTCTCATCGACCTCGATGATGAATGCGAAATCGACGATTCTCGCTCTACCACCTACAAATTCGCACATTCCAGCAGATGCTACAGGCCAAGTACACCTTCAAGGTCCAAATCATAATGATCTGAGACTCCACGTCAGACCATCAAGTGGGCTGGACGTATGGAGAAGGTCTTCGTCGGGTTCGCCATTGCTACGCCTGAGACAAACAACCTCCTCAGGGAGATGACTTCTAGCTCTGCAAAGAGCAGTTACGAATCTATGCTGTGCAGGCCACCGTGAAATACGTTGGAATGCCTTTGCGCCAGATTGCAGTCAACGCGATTCCTCCACCGACATACGTGGCGGTGAAGACGAACCACTTTCCAAGCCGTTCCCAGGCTGCCTGGAACGGAGACAGCTCAGCCTGCTTTGGACGACGCTGACATTCGTTTGGCATAAATGCCTGTATCGAAGCGGTCTGTCCCTACAAGGCTCTTGAAAAGCAGAAACGCTTCATGCGCCGCAAGATGCGTAAGCCTGTGATATGTCTACTCGGGCTTATGTCAAAACCTCAGTCGGATGAACATCCGATGACTTCCTCGTCTACCACCTTTTGGACCCAACCAAACGTTGAACCATGACAAGTCATTGACATTGTTTGTCATGGAATTCACGCTCGTGGATGAAGAAGAGGGACGAACACGACTTCGATCCTTTCTCAGCTCTATCGGAGAAACATTGGATCTGCGAACGCATGGAATCCTCCGAAGACTTTGACAAGGGCGGTGATGCCAAGCAAGCTCCTACGAAGAAGAAACAACAGCAAAAGTACAATGTCTACTCGAAAACGACCACTCTTCCAAGAACGAAGAGAAATGGTGCGACTACCACGAGTCCGCAGCACTCACAAACTGCTGATCATGACTTGAAGAAGCATGGCAATCTCAGTCCTCGTCTGACATATAAAAGCCAACGTACAACAAGAAAAGACTTGGAAACGCAAGTCCGACGACGCCAAGACTACACCAAGAAGGAACTCTCTGTCCTCATGAAGAAGGTTTCCAACGCTGCGGTCAAGGCTGATCGCAAGAAGAAAAGCGAATGCAACCATGTTGCCAAGCGCAAGTCGACAACTCGACAACGAGGACGACTCCTCTGTTGGATCCATCAACATGATGGACAAGAATATGGCGCCGTTGACAAGGCCTTTGCCGAATTCGACTTCAATCATTCGGATGGAGAGATTCCGTCTGAGATTAGGCCAGGAATGATGATTCAACGGAACATGTTCCGATTTCTCATACCTAAGTATGAAGATATCTCACTAAATAGTAAACAGATTTGTTTTGCAACCACGAAGTCTACGGAAATTAGATATTGCTAGCAACTGCTCACCTAGACA
>CAICTM010002973.1:0-10015 GCA_903772945.1 Seminavis robusta | reverse complement strand
AATATGTTCAATTCCATCCTACATCCTTGTACATTCCCAACGAAGCACGCTTCCTACTCACAGAAGCGCTGCGCGGAGAAGGAGCAATCTTGCGTGATGCTTCTGGAAGAGCCTTTGCAAAAGATTTTCATGCCGATGGCGAACTGGCACCTCGTGATATTGTGGCAAGAGGAGTCTTTGAAGAAGGCCAAAAAGGTGACGGATCACAACACAACGTCTATCTCGACATTACACACCGTGACGGTGACTGGTTGCACGGACGCTTCCCGTCGATTCAGGAACACCTTAGTCGGAAAAAATTGGATCTGGCCAAAGATTTGTTGCCTGTCACCCCCGCGGCCCATTACACCTGCGGTGGAATCGCAACGGATATGCAGGAAGAACGTCATTGCCAGGATTGTATGCAGCCGGTGAGGCGGCTAGGACTGGACTTCATGGAGGAAACCGCTTGGCTTCGACTTCGCTTTTGGAAGGACTGGTGTTTGCGTGCGTCATCGCCGACTACATTGAAGCGCGAAGGAAAGAGTCTACGGGGAACCGGAGAAAAGTTAGAAGCATTTGTGCAAAACAATCCTCCGATTCAGTCAGTGTCACTTGAGCCAGACTCACATTGAAACCGCTGCACATAAGCAATCAGCAGCTCCGACGTTTGCGACATGGGGAATCACGTGGGAGTTGTTCGCAATGCAAGGGGGCTTGAGACCGCCATTGAAGACTTGAACGAGATTCGAGCCGAAGCAACGAAGTTGCATCGAATGAGCCCAACTTTGGAGACATCAGGCCTCAGAGATGCCGCTTACGCTGGTTTGGCAGTCGCCGAAGCGAGCCCTTTCAAACAAGGTTTCAGCAGGGGCCCACTGTATAGTTCCTGATTCTGCTGCTGAAGACAGCGACGAAGAAGAGCAAGTTGCTTTGAACCGCCCTGCTAAGGTCACTCACTGTTTTATGCATCTCCAACTATCTCCAGAAGCGACGCCAACAACCCCCACATTTGAAAGCCAATTTTTATGGCATTGTAAGACAGATAACCACAATTGCACAGCTTCATATTATATTGGCATATGAAGTAGATGTCCGAACTTTAGCTTGGCAAGGAGACACGCAGATAGCGACAACGATAGTGGCATGTTGCTTCGCCGCTGCATGAACACACCTGTGCCCCTATGACGGCACCAGGTTCCTGGATTCTTCCCCTGCGCAATTCGACGCACCCCAAACCATGCATGTTTCCTCGAACCTAGACGAGACTTGCAAGGCACCGTGCTCTCAAGCCACGGCTACGCAGTATGCCCCATCTGAGCCATGGACGAACTCGTAGACTATGCCCGGATGCGCCCTAGATGCCGTAGCCCTTGTTGTTGGCATTGCCACAAAACGGGAGGTTTGAGGGGCAGAGGAGCTGTTGCACAGAGCACATCTGGGCGCAGGAAAAGTGCAGCAGCGTAACCCCACACACAACGTACCGGTACCAACTCTGGACACACATGAACAACTCAAACCGCACCGTACCACAACAGGACACACAATGAACCGAAATAGTGCCCCACACACAACGAATGACTAGTGCTAATGGGTGTTTGTTTGTGCGGAGGTGATCGGTACTACGTGATCAATTCTCATACTTTAGAAGGCACTTTAAACCCTTTATCAAAGAAACAACGCTACAAGAGCGATATATTATTATGTTTAAATCTCTCTCTTCCAAATCTTTCAACTTGGCACCGGCTCTGTACGCCAATGCGACGCTGGATCCCAATGCATTGAAACCGGCCGGATTGGTGGAATGTTCATAGATACCCCCCAATCCGCCACTGGCCAGGACCGTTCCCCGGCAGGCGTACTCCAGAGTTTGTTCTCCAGAGAATCGGTTCAGAGTGGCCACTCCCAAACACACGTCATCTTTCACTACCAGGTCTGTAACTATTGTATGAGGTTGCATGCTAATGAGAGGGTGTCTAGCCGCGGCTTGGGTGATGTGTTGCGTAATGGTTCGTCCAGTGTGATCGGCACGGTGCAAAATTCTGGGCGCTGCGTGGGAAGCCTCTTCACGGATAGACAAACAAGATAACATTAGGTTTGTTCGTTTTCAAACACGACCAAACAGCAGCAGAATGCAGAAGCTCTGCTTGCGGCAAATACTGTTTGGGGTACATAACCAACAGATCCAGACAAGATAATCATCAGATAAACCTACCAAGACACAAGGAAAGGGTTCCATCATCGCGTTTGTCAAAGGGTACTTGAGCATAAACTTTCTTGAGACTCTCATCAAGCAAAAGTTGTCTGACTCGATCAGGGCCTTCTTCGGACACCTTTTGCACCGCATCGTCCTCGCACAGCCCTGCTCCTGCTCGATGAATATCCTGTGCCAATAGTTTGGCACTGTCCCCGGAAACAGGATCATAATTTCGGTAGATAATACCTCCCTGGGCCCAAAAGGAGTTGCAGTCTTCAGGCACATTTCCCGCAAACAGCAGGGTTACCGGAATCTGATACGTCTCAGCGGCTACTAGAGCTGCTGAGCAACCTGCCACACCCGAACCCACTACCAATAGCCGGTCTGCCTTTTGTATATCATGTATATGATGGGCTGAATTGATAATCTTGTTGAGCAAGGCAGGTTCAATTTGTTGTTGTTCTTGTTGCTGTTGTTGTTGTCGTGTACTTGCATCGGCCACTTTTTCATCGGCATGCTGTATCCTGGTGGAAAATGTCGCTGATGACATCAGATGAGAAGGCTTGGGCGTCACCCTCAACCCGCCGATCGGTGGACGGCCATGGTGGACCACTTTTCGTACCGTCGTTTGCAGAGTCCGAATCATGGCTGGCCAGTATTAACAGGAATAAACGACTTCGTTGCGCGGTAATGAATGAATGAACGGGCAAGTTTCGGATTACCCCGAGTCGAGTCGTCTTTTATGTTTCCACACCTTTACACGGGTGCTGCCAGCCCTTGGCAACTAACTGCTGGTACGGTATGCGATGGTAGAAGTTCAAAGATCGGCGTTCGTCGTGTGGTAAGGTGGTGAGGATGCAACTCACCTGGCAGCAGTTTTGAGAAGCCTCTCGAAAAACAACCTTTCAGGTAATGAGTCAGCTGAATAAGCGAACTCCTTTGGGTTGTGATTGGACGCATTTTCCTTTCATTCATGTCTTCCGTGCTTTGGATGGCTGTGACGTAGGTGCGTGAAGTTGGATCTTTCGCTCATCTCTTCTTTGCTGCTGTGGTATCTTTTGCCACCTCCGGACAAGCCAAACTCTCCGGATTTTGGCGCACGCAACCGAGATGATGAGCACACAGTTGTGATGAGGCCATCATCAGAGAAGGTTCCAGACGACCATTTCCCTGTAGCTGACTGCATTGTAGCTAGAGTAGCTCGATTGCTTCAGGGATTGTTCTTCCTGGGGAAGTGCGCACCATGTGGTGTCTGTAGGCAGTTTGAGCTGTTGCTTGATGGTGTGGTTGTTAGGCCCGGGGTAAAGTAAGAAGCAAGCAGTTGCCATGTAAGAGATCCGCCCGAAGCAAAACACGAGGAATAGTTGAAAAGACCATACTGTGTTGGGATTTGATTGGTAGATAAAGTTTCCAAATTTTGCTCCAGGTCCCACTCCAGGAACTACCACTGCCTGTCCCCACTCCAGGCTCAACACCAGTTCCACCTCCAGCCCCACTCTTAGCTAGCTAGCTAGACCCTTTCCAGATCCTTCACCAGACCACACACCCGGCTATGCCATGGACACGGGCAGCATCGGTCCCCAGCTAATAGACTCTTTGCATTACCCGTACGGTACATGTAATGTAATCCCACCTCTTCTTTGTAGTCTACTCGTACCAGGTAGCTACAGCGTAGGCAGATCATCTCGTCTTCCCCAGTGCCGGAGTCTTTGGCAGCTTCACAGAGTTGAAAAAGGCTTCTTGGGCCTATCTAGCCCTGCTGGCTTTAAAGTATCTAGTTAGGGTTACGGAGTTCCCCTCCGCGCAGCTGCGCGTCGAATCGAATCTTGCAATGACTGTGTTCGCAGTCCTTTTTCTTGCTGGATGCTTCCCCATTACATTCCTTCGACGACCATCCAGCAGCATTATCATTGGCTTTGTTGGAGTTAGTATTGTAAGAGAGCGGAGCGATTGACCGAGGTAGTATCCTCGAACGGAGACGGTCCTAGCAAGCTAGCTACCGGTTAGAACAGAAATTCACATTACGGAGTTGTGGCTTGTGCGAAAGATCTCTGGCTAGAGACATCGACCACGACAAGCAGGATTGGATCTTTTTCGGCGGTGCCCGTTATTACGATTGATCCTTCGACTCGATTTAAGAAAGCTACGACAGCTGCTACAACCAGCACGTTGAATTGGTGAAGAAGAAGAATTAACCGACAACTCGTTAAAATGGCATCACACGATCTTTCCTTTGATGTTTCCCACAATGGTGTGGCTCAGCCTCCTTCCCATGATCAAATGGCCATGAGTGGACAAATGGACGCTGGCAATGGCATGGGCGGCACTGGTGGATCTGGCATGCTGGATCGACTCAAGACGGAATCAGCCCATCCCACTGTCTGCATCTTTCACTGCTTGTTCAAAGCAGTCGCCATGTTTCTGTACATCTTTGGAGGTTGGTTCACCGGCAATGGTCAAGGCGGGACCAGTGGATCCAAATTTATCATGCTGGCCGTGCTGTGCATCCTCTTGTTGGCGGCCGATTTTTGGGTGGTCAAGAACATTACAGGACGGTTGTTGGTGGGTCTCCGATGGTGGAACAAGGTGGAAGGCGATACCACACGATGGATTTTCGAATGTGCCGATACTCTTCCCAATGGATCTACCATTCAGCGCAACAAGTTTGATTCCAACGTCTTTTGGATGGTCCTCTACGTTACTCCCGTCATCTGGGGTGGTT
Source organism: Seminavis robusta (assembly GCA_903772945.1). Taxonomy (NCBI): domain Eukaryota; phylum Bacillariophyta; class Bacillariophyceae; order Naviculales; family Naviculaceae; genus Seminavis; species Seminavis robusta. The sequence goes on along the minus strand of CAICTM010002973.1, from coordinate 5,117 downwards.
TGTTCATTATTGGACTCCTCAAATTCGAGTTGGGATGGTTGATTCTTGTCGTCATGGCTTTGGGCTTAAATTGTGCCAATGTTTACGGATACTACAAATGCAGCAATGACCAAAAGGCAAAATTCCAACAAATGATGCAGCAGGGAGCCCAACAAGGTGCGCTGGCCATGGTTCGGTCGAGTGTTCTTGGGGCTTTGACAGGGACACCCGCAAATGGTGCTGCAAGTCCAAGCAATACATATGTGTAGGAAAACCAATTCGGTCAACCACAATTTATTTTAGAGAGAGAACAAGAAGAAGAGTTCATCCATTGTCCTTCTTCTCAGGTTGGCATGCTTATTATTGGTCGCTTCCAGTGCATGCATGCATGCATTATACTATACATTCTTGGCCATTGGTGTCGCTTTAAAAATTCCAAGACGCAAACTCACTGAACTTGTAGTTGTAGACTGCCCAACTTATACCCATTGTGCTGGAAGGAACCTAGAACTCCAGTGGTCTGGACAGCTCTCCAAAACTCGGAAACGACGAAAAGTTTCCGAGACCGGCACTGTGCCGTCTTGCGGCGCTGTTGTCATCCTCGTTCGTTCGTTCCAATTCCAGGTCTATCATGTATCGTTTTCCATCCAGCTGTCCGTTTTCCAATGTCACTTCATAGTCTTGATATGGAGTCTCTGGAGGAGGTGGCGCCAAACTGTTGGTGTTGAGAAAGAGACGAATCACTTCTGTCACTTCATCCACGGTGGAAGGGGACTGGTACTCGCAGGACATGATGTGTTGATGTTCCCCTCTTGTAAGACAATACAAAACCTTGTTGGGAGCATCGCCAAACTTCAAAAAGGCATTGGTGGCCTTGACTCGAAAATTGACCACCGGATCTTGCGGATTGCCAATCATGAGAGTGGGGATAGTGATGGACGCATGATTGACGATTTCGAGCTCATACAAGACATCCAGCAAATGCAGCAGTGCCGCAGATGGATACTGCAGAGTAGAGAATCGATAATGATCGTCATTGACAACTGGAATGTTACGCTCGGCACCAATCGCAGCCTGTATCAATTTGGTCCGTGCAATATGGCTAAGCCTACCCGGGAGTACCCGCATGGCAGCAAAACTGTGCTTGAGAACGGGGTACAATGGATGACTGAGAGCATAGGCAGGAGAGATCAGGATCAGGGACGCAATCTTTTCTCGTAGTGGTTCCAATGTCTTTTGTTCCTTCTCAGAAGCACCATCATGGTCGCTGAGCAACAGGGAGGCAAGCCATGTTGCCAGGGCTCCGCCTGTTGAGATGCCCGCCAAAACAACACGATCTCCCAAGGACAGTCCCACCCGCAGAGAATCTAATGCGGACATGAACAATTCTCTTGGTTTGGCTTCATTCATAAGAGCTTGTCCATCTGGGGCCATTTTGGAATTACTACTCCATCCTGGCTTGGTGGTGCCTTGTCGTCCATGGCCGGGCAGTCGACCACAATACAAATTGGCTTGCAAATGCTTGGCTATTCTTCCAATCACGGGTCTTCCTTCTTGGCGGCATGCACTCCAACCGTGAAAGAAGACCACACAAATGGGAGTTTTTTGCTTGCAGTTAGGATCGAACCAATGAATGCATTTTTCGGCACCGTCAATCACTGGATTGGATGCTTCCTCTTGAACATGCTGCTCCAAATCCTCAATGGGTATTTCGCTGGACAGGGTATCGGCTATAACCTCGGCGGAGGGTACCACAGGGTCCACAATGGAGATGAGTTTTCTCAGAGTTCGACCAAAATATTTTTTCAAATGGAGAATGGCTTCTACGGTACCAAACGCCGCCAAAGGAAAAAGAACGGCCACACTCACAACCGTCGGCGTAGCGATCGATCCACGGGATGCAACTGCTGGGCTTTTCTGAACAGGCCACATTCTCAAATTCTTGTCCATCCAAGAGTAACACGTATTATTCCTTCAGCTCCTTATCTAAAGAAGGGTCGGCCATTGGACCACTGTGCTGGGTGTCATGAAAATCTATGTTGAGAAATGAGGCAGTTCTCCTCTGAAGCCAAGGTTCCGCAATTCTTTGAAAGCTGCCCTGAACCCTAATTTCGTTCGTGAGTCGCAGTCCTGGATGCTTCAACTCCCACGGTCGCGTTCCCGCACCTCCTGCTTTTGCAGCTGTTTTTCTCCCGTGTCGTTCCGATGCATTTCGGTACGCACAGGTTCTCGTTGCAACAGTGAAGGTATCCGTGGGAGTGAGTGGGACTTGAGAGACGAACAATCGGCGATCATTGATCCAACGGCCAAAAAGTGGGGCGAGGGCCGCCGTTGCGATGGCAGTAGAAAATAGAGTATGGGAGTAGTTGAGAGGGAAACGAAACGTTCGCCAGCATAACTTTTGCTTTTTCCAGGATTTGCTTTTTGTCACAGCGATGCGGTGCACCTACAACAAGGGAGAAAATGAAGCACAGTTTTGTGTTCGACCATCTGTCAACTGTTTTTTCACAGAGCAACTCGTAAACATGCATCTCCATCCCTTGGACTTTTCATCGTCGTCGGTAGACCACCATCCAATGAGTGCCTTGCATCATCACTGTGAGCACTCTGAACGCTCCAGCAGCAGCAGCCAAGTCAAGCATGTGTCATTTCGAGAGAAGATCGATATGATTGCTGCCGATGGCACCATTGATCATATCGCCCTCCCCAAGCAGCAATCGCCACTCGACGACTTTGTGGAGTTTGATGGCGAGGATTGTCGCATTGTCGTAACAGAGTGTGCCTCCAACGACGACATGATGATTGCCTCCTACAAGAAGTTCGCACCTCGGCCAAACAGGTTTGCAGCGGCACAAGCAGCATCCTTGAACTTTGATGGTGTTGGGTTTGAACTCTGCTACATGAGTGGCACGGGAAACTACGACCACCACGAGATGGATTTGGAAGCTTCCTACAAGAAGCTGGCTCCAAGGGCAGCGCTGCCCTACATCCAGAGAGCTGGCACCTGATCAGGAGATGTGCGCAAACAATCCGCACGACGCACACAACAAGAACTCATGTTGCAGTATTGGAAGATACATGCGATGGCAGCTTGATTCTTTCACTAGGCTACTTCATATTATTCAAGAATCCCTACATGATTTATTTATGCATACTGGAAGGAGAGGCCCTTGTCGTGGAACAGATCCATGTCCACTTCAGTTGAGCCTCCAATGTCAACAAAGTTGACAGCACCTGTCACTCTGATGAGGCGCATACATACATAAGAAAAACTGTACTCTAGACACCCTTTGTATTGGATTGCTTTGAATAGTCCGAAGATTGTTACTACACGTAACGAGCTAGTTGCAAGATGGCACGGAAAGCGATTGTTTTTCCAGCCATTGTTGCGTACTTGGAAGAAAGAAGCGCACACACCGAATGGAGCCATCAAGTTCACCTTTTGCTCTTGTGCGTCAACGGCTATTCTACATGTATTCATCATGCTCACAATAAGCTGTTGTCTAAACCACACGCCAACAACAGATATCTAATGGGGGCAGGACCCTTCTAGCTAGCTACTAGTGAAGGAGTCTTTTGTGTGAAGTCAAGTCATGAATGTCCTGATCCAATCAGCAATATGCAGTAGTGGCATACATGTTCCGTTGACCTTGCTCGAATGGTCGCAACATGCCAAGTGGACTGCTAGGTAGTACCGGTAGCAGCATGGCTAGCAGCATGGCCAGCCTCTATCAGCAAGGTGTTTCTGCGTTCTTAATGTTAGACTACCAATTGATCAAGCCTTTGGTAGCCACCAGTAATAGTAACATCATTGCAGGTGGCTACCGGTAGTACCTCGGTAGCACTATCCACCGTAGCGAATTGCCAACTCTGGAGGTGGCTCTGTCGTCATGACTTGAGGATTGTCCTTGAGGTACGTCCGAATGGTCGTCTTTCGGTCGACCAAAAAGGTTTCATCGAGGAACGAGTTGTAGCATTCTTCGCCCATTTTCTCTGCGGACAAGGCACAGTGTCGGAGATAGGTAGCACAGGGTCGCAGTCCCGAAGTTTCATTCCAATTCCAAATCGTTTGGATTCCATACTGGGCATACTCCTTGTCAAAATGTGCTTGTCCCCATCGTTTGAGGAATTCTTCGTCACTTCCTCTGGCACACAAAATCCCCTTGGACTCTTTGTTGGTCGTCAAGTCCCTGTAGGGCACAGCAATAATATTGAATTCTTCTTCTCGTTCTAGGAATGCTTGACTGGGCACACCATCTTCCATCATGTCTGCATTGGGTACTTCGAATACGGCACAAATGAATCCCTGGTGGCCTTCAGGAACATGTTCGGCCGACAAACTGCCCATTTCTTTGGTATCTTGATTGGCAATGCCTCGCTTGAAAAAGATGGAAGTGGCGTGGCCAAAGACACGACGATAATTGGGTATTCTGCCCAAACGAAAGTTTTCCAATTCCGGAAAGGTCATGCGAGAGGATCGTTCCGATAGGAGAGAGCCAAAGCCCAGAATGGTCAATTTGTTGGAATCATCATCATCTTTCGAAGCCATGATTGCTGTTTTGGAGATTGGAATGCTCCAACACTGTCTGCAAAAGGGAGAGATGAAGGCCGTTGATCTTCCCACTGCTACTACTAGTAGGGTTGCAATGGCAAGAAACCTGAATGCCATCAGCTTTCCGAGTATCGGTTGGACAGCGCCAGAGCTATTCGACCTGCGTCAAAGAACAGATCCAAAGCTCCAAAGCCCCAACCAACGTTTGCACCGACTCGACTCGTTAGTTGAGTCACGGATGTCAGCAAGTCGCAATTCACATAGGTTCAGAGGTGCGTGACAGGGACAATAGCTGGCCGGCTCGTTTCACTAGATATCACAATATTATTATTATTCGGAAAGGTCTATCGTGCCGAGGCTCAAATCACGACAATGGGCTTCTACCACTCAGTCAAGGTAATTATCCACCCTTACCCGACTGTTAGATTTCACTAGAAGCACTATGGAGACCAACTGGTAAGTGGACGTGGTGAGATTGCTTGATTTGGTGGGCTCAGACAGCCTCAAAGCCGAGAAATTGCCCCTTTTTTGAAGGAGCCACAGAACGATGGGCTTTCTCGCCATGAATAGCCAATGAATGATACCC
>CAICTM010002972.1:0-10023 GCA_903772945.1 Seminavis robusta | reverse complement strand
ATGATGATCTTTCTCGTTGATTAGTTTTTTTAGCTTTCTAATCCTCTTGTAACTTTCATTCTCTCAAACTCAAAACACTCGAAAGATCTTATTACACTAGGCTTTTAGCGTTAGATAGTGCATTTTTGTTAACAAACACATAGCTTTCAGCGACCCTCAACCTATTCCTCAGCATGAAGATTTCCAAAGACGCATACACCAGCTTCGTGTCTAAGCTGCGTGACAACCCAATCCTTCCTCTCATCGATCTCGACGATGAATGCGAAATCGACGATTCTCGCGCTACCACTTACAAACTTCGCACTGTTCAGCAGATGCTAACAGCGCCAAGTACACCTCAAGGTCCAAATCATTAATGCATCTGAAGGACTCCACGTCCAGACCATCAAGTGGGCTGGATGGATGGAGAAGGTCTTCGGCCGGCTCGCCATTGCTACGCATACCGACAAACATAACCTCCTCAAGGAAATGACTTCAAGCTCTGCCAAGAGCAGGTTACGAATCTAGCGTTGCAGGCCATCGTGAAATACGTTGACATGCCTTGCGCCAGATTGCAGTCAACGCGCTTACTCCACGCGATGTACGTGGCGGTGAAGACGGAGCCACTTTCCAAGCACGATTCCAGGCTGCCTGGAACAGAGCAGCTCAGCCTGCTTTTGGACGACACTGACATAACGTTTTGGGGTTTAAAATACTCGTTAGTTTTACAAACTATGGCCACGGAGTTGCTTGTGTGACGCGGGCAATGGGTGGGAAAGCCCCCACCTAGCTGAATCGTCATCTACTTATTTGCCCAATCAATCTGACCTCATCCACCTGGCCCAACGTGGAGCCTGCACCAAGTAGACAGATGCCCTGGGTAGGTGGGTGAGCACATTGATAGGGAACCTGCAGCGCAAAAACCTGGGTTACAGGGACTTACACAGGATTTTTGTAGGAATTGAAACCATTATCACCATAGGGACCGTGAGGTCCAGTTAGATTGCCAGACCAAAAAGTGCTCGCCAGTAAGTGTGGTTGGGTGATCAGGTCCCAAACTGTGGCAAGGGCCTTGGCATTCAAGGCAAGATTCCAGCAGAGCCCGTAGGATGTGGTACTCCTTAGGCTGGACCAGAGCAGGTTGTAACCCATCCAATGCACAAAATTGTTAGATAGAGAGCGCCAACAAGCAGGCTAGAAGATGGTCGCGTCAATGACACTCTGGCAGTGTGTGGTTCCAAGGAGGGGGGCACAGTGGTTGCTGGAGTGTTGTGGGCTGTTCGATGGGGTTGTTGGAGTCTAATAGAAGGAGGCTAAGGGGGCACTGGGAGTGGGCTTGTGCCAGGGGCAGGAGGGAGATCCTGTTTGCGTGTTGGAAGTGTTGTCGTACGGATGTTTGAGTGCATGGTATAGATGTGTTGAGTGTGTTGAGAATAAGAGGCAAGTGTATGGCCTGTTGTCAAGGGTGAGAACAAAGGCATCCTCCCTGATAGGGTTGGGTGTGATTCGGAAGGGAGTGATCCCCAAGATGGCTGCATGCTCAAGGTGACTTCGCTTATGTCGCTTCTCTCGTGTCTGCGTTAACACGCTAGCTCATGTAGTACTTACAAGGGATCGTAGATCTGGCTTCCCGCGGGAGACTATAAAGTGTGATAGAGTAGGTTGCGGTAGCAATCCTACTCACTCCACGATCCAAAAATGGAACGCGTGGAAGATTCGTCTAGCATTTATCTAGTAGCGTGGAATCTCTCCACGCCAGCTAAATATCTAGCGCGATGTTTCACCATCGACCTAGTATGACTAGCGGTCATGAGAACCCTGTCTCAATGACTATTCATGAAAGACTCAGTCATGAGTCGAACTCAAACCCTATCTAGGATCGAGTCGCGAATAAGGCTAAGAGCCGTGTATTGCACTCCTCTAGATTGGCCAACTTTTGCAGATGAATATAAACATCATCGCCTCTGAATATAGCATCTGAGAATGAGTTAGAACCAAGACTATCCTCCAAGACCTTTGCCAGAATCGTCGGCTGCATCTGTTTAACATCGAGTGATACGACAGGCTGACCATGAAAACGAAGATTGAATCTTAGACCCCCCTTCAGGTTCACCACTGGACTGTGTATCCGACCAGAAAATGCATCAACTGAGAAGAAGGACTCTAGCTGTTTGTGACGGTGTTCGAGAAAAGCCTTGAAATATACAGACATTTTCGTTGTGTCAACATCCTTCAACTCCACATGAACGAGCTGTCCTCGCATCCAAGTATGTAACGCGGTCAGTTCGGTAACGCGTCTATCAGACCGTTTAGCCAACTGTAACAAAGCAGGATTGATGGGTCCGTTCCGAAGAACGCGGAAATTTGCTTTAGAGTCAAACCACAACTCGCCCCGATCCTTCAGGCGCTGAAGCAGACCTTCATGGTGACAACCAAGTTTTTTAAGGTCGTAAATGTAAACTTTAACAGTGTTATAGTCCTTTAAATCTTTCAACCTATGCCGGAAGACACCTTTAGTTCGAACAAAGGTAGTCAGAAGATGCTCCATATTTTTTTTTTGTCTCTCTTACCATGGATCCTTCAAAGGATCGAAAAGGAACTGAAATACCAAACCCCTCAATTCATCAGGGATGATAGAAGGTAAAGGTACCAAACGTCAAAATATTCTAAAACCTCCGCAGCCTCCTCTGTGTCCGGTCGTCCGACGACCGCCACAGACATCGTAGTTGAACGACGTTGAAATACAGACCAAGGAACAAGTCTACTAAAGTAAGAGTTTGTAGGAAACGTTGAAGCAACATCTTTTTTATAAGCTTATGAGACTAATCGTCTAGAATAATAAGATCGTCACGACATCCGGTGTGGAATGTAACGGCAATCGTCTTGACCTCCATCGTATCGGCTCTGCAATAAGGACATGCCCCGTTGTTATCCAACAAAAGATCGCATTGGTCAGCACACGAAACACAGAGGACATGGTGACATGCCAAAACAACCACTTTGGCACCCTCATTAAACACAACAAATCGCGTCTTTCATGGTGACAACATTCATGTTGAGAAAATAATGAGCGAAAATAATGAGCAAAACATCAATGAATGAAACTCGGCAGCATCTTTCAGTTGGGAAGTAACACGAACCCTATTTAACGAAAGTGCTTGGGGAAGTAACACGAACCATATTTAATGAAAGTGCTTGGGGAAGTAACACGAACCTTATTTAACGAAAGTGTAGGAAAGTAACACGGACCCTATATAATAACATAACACGAACCCTATAACCGTTTCCCCGGTTAGCTTGTTAGGCTAACGCCTAACAAGGTAACGTGAACCAAGCAGTTTTCATTTAACGCAACCGTCCCCCAGTTAGCCTGTTAGGCTAACGTAAGCAATTTTTATTTAACGCAATTGCCCCCGGTTAGTAACGCGAACCAAGCAGTTTCCATTTAACCAGATGTCAATTGCACCGGTACCCACGTACGTGAAGTTTCCCTCCGCCCAACAAGATAAGATCATAATCTCTGATCAAACGACAACCAGCACCAGACCATCAGAGGTAACCACAACCATAAAAATAATCATGGAAGTACACGAAGTTGGAATCAAAGCAACAGCGGATGGGTCGATGGTCCTAAGTAAGATATGCTTCGTGACATCCAGTCTCTCGTTTGCAGAAGTCAATGATAAACTCATCAAAACCGACAAGATTCTTGGGCAACCGACAATCAACAAAAGATCTATTGTACGAAGGCTTAGCGGCCCTTGCGCGGCTCTTAGACCTTCCATTGAAGGTCATTCACTCATAACCCTAACTCGTAACCTTATTAACCAATAACCCCCCCTAACCTTAATAGCCCCCCCTATAAAGTCACAAAAAAACTTAACTAAAAAATGAACTGCAATCCTAACAAATTCCGCCAATGCGGTTCCAGATGTGTATCGTGGCTGCGTAGCTGTAACGTTGAAGGGTTCGAATCGAATGCAGATCCAAGTAAATACAACGCAACCTGTGCAAGAACGAATGGTCCGAAAGGACCGAGAAAGGAACCCAAATGTCAACCCATTAAATCCAGACGGTGTGGGAAAGCGTGTTTAAGTTGGAAGAAGAATTGTCGTAAACCCGGGTATGAATCGTCAGCCAGACAGACAGGCGCAAACTGTCTAAGACCTGCAAGACAGAGAACAAATAACGACGACGGTGCGTCGGCTGCTACAGAATTAAGGAATTTGAAGAGGAGATGGATCAACGCTCGAACTGGTGAATTAAAACCAGGATCGCCTTATACTCAAGCCCAATGGAACGCGAAAGTAAGAACGCTGCAGCAGAGGATGACACCAGATGAACCAGTGAGTTCGAGTTCAACAGGTGTCATCTAGCAAGTCATAGAAAGTCGTCTAGAAAGTCATAGTAAAGTGGTGTTAAATCTCACACAATCTAGTAAGGTTATGGTTATAGTTGCCAGCCTAATGCCTGGATGGCGAGGGCCCGTAACTCACGGTATACGGTTCGGGTGTTACTCTTGAGTAGTTTACGTTTGCGTCCTTTAGAATAGAGGATATCAAGGGCCGTCCCCACCGTTAGATCATCGATGTCGAAATATTCAGCTAGGTCGTTGAAATGTTCAATGGCTTGATTGCTATTGGAGTCGACGGCAAGTAAGAAGAAACATTTGATTCTCTTTGGTTCACTCACATAGACCGCCCCCAGGACGGCAGGTTTCGTCAAGATGGATCTCATTGTCTTGATGTCATCATTTTCGGGGTTATGAAGGGTGAAGAGCCCATGGCCAAGGCTGGTATCGTTGGGAACCTCCATGGCTCAATCTCTGAAATGTGAGCACATCGAAGACCGCTTTCCCCATTTAACGTAATCGTGTCAATTTCACCGGTACCCATGTTGAAGTGATAACGCGACCTTCGAGCATCTTAGATCGTCAAGATCGCTGTCCTCCGAGCATCTAGATCGTCACTCTCACTGGTATAGGTATCTAACCGCTAACCGCCCACACCGTTAGACGGTTAGAAAGCAAGCCGAGACCTCAACCCAGACTCGTCCTGACAGACCAGCCAGACCATCGGACTCTAGCAAAAGAGAGGTGATAATCTGTACCGTACTCGTGCCGTACGGGTACGGATACCAGTTACGACTGCATGTCTGTGACGAATGCATGCTATGGCATCACCAATGGCACTTCATTCTCGATACTACAATTGCATGTACTCACCTATGATACTCATCAGCAGGCAGAGCTAGCCCCAGCTGGCTGGCTAGCTACTAGTAGTATCTACCGGTAGTACCAGTTCTCATCAGCAGTATGTAGAACTACGGTAGATACCGTACGGTAGATGGATGGGTTGAGCGGTGGAGGTATATCAACGTTGTGTGACCTGTCACACAGTAGAAGAATCACCCCGCTGCTGCCCTTGCATTTAGACGGTTGAGCCATCATCAACTGACGTAGCTTCGGTACAATCGTTCGCGAAAACAACAGTTCCATCGCCAAGTTCAATGAATCACGAAGATAACATTGCCCACTCCTGCTCAACGCTCACAGGTGACACGAAGTCGGCCACAAAAGCAAAATTATTGCGACCAACATTTTTGAGCTGCCACTCGCTTTCGAAGCCACCTTTATCATCACCTTAGCACCGAATAGCCAAACCTAGTCCGTCTTATCTTAGCTCTGGAAAGATAGTCCCTTTTGTGTTGATCGGGTGATAGAAGATGGGTTTGTTCAGCAAGAAGAGCAAGAATTCGGAGCAAAAGAGTACAACTGTTCCGAAGAAAACGTTGTCGCCAGTTTCATCGTCGACGAACAGTCGATACGTGTCGCCCACTCTCGAGAAAATTCCATCAGATCTCTCGAAGAACCAAGTTCCTAGCTCTCCTCGTGCAACTCGTCAAACTACGTCTTCTTCGTTGAGAGCTCTGCCACCTTCACCGAATCGTATTCAGTCGCCTTACGCTCAAAAGGACGAAGCAGACCCCGAGATGATGTCGGTAGAGAAGGAGGACAAACCATCCGTGACAGAAGATATTGTGGCGGCTTCTACATCTGAAAGTCACACTGATGAGGAGGAGGATGAAGAGATGGTAATGGTTCGTCCTCGTAATGGCGAAAGTGAGAAACGCGACGACGACGTCTCTGATGTTAACCCGGTCGACACTGGCGACGAACAGTCAGAAATGGTCTATGGTACCAGCAAGAACAACTCCAGCCACCTTAACAGTCTCTTCAATGGTCACTTGATGAAATGGAAGTTTGACGCTGAAGAAGGACCTGGGTACATTCGTATCCCAGCTTTCCTGTCTGGCCTTGGCCTCATTGGTACCACCACAGCTGCCTTGGTTCTCTATCCCGTTACTTGGACAATCAGTTCCATTGTGATCTCGGTCTTTGTCTACATCATTGCCATTGCGGTAGTTGTTTTGGATGGTCGATTCTTGTCCTACAGTCCTCTGAGCATCCGGGCACATTTGCGAAACGTCATCACGCGCCACTTTGGAATCTTCCGCTACCTCTGGGGTCGTGGTATCTTGTACTTGGCCGGTGCCGTCTTGAGTGCTTCTTTGATGATTCACATGACCATGATCAGTGGTGCTGTCATGTTTTTGGTCAGCGTGTTGGCGATCTTTGTGGGCTCGTACTCTTCGCGAAAGTTTGCAGCTCTACGTCATTCGCTTTCGGACGAGTCCTTCTTGTTGCTTGAATTCAGCAATGTCGACTATGACGACGACGGTTACATCAACCCATCTGAGTTTGCATCTCTGTTGACTTCGCTTGGTATGGAATTGGACGACAGGTACTGCTTGAAGGCTTTCAACAGTATGGATACGGACCACGACCGCAGAATCTCCTTCGAGGAGTTCTGCCACTGGTGGTCCCAAGGGTACATTGAACGCGGGCGAAAACCGGCGGCAGATGGCGACGAGGAATCGTATCATCGCTTTGTGTAACTCACGCGAGACCAAGTTTGAGCGAAAACGAGAGAGAGAGAGAGAGAGAGCACAAACGTAAGAGATTGCGAGACTTGTGTGTCCCTCAGACAGTGCCCAAGCGATTGAGAAGAGAGAAAGGAGCGAAGACTCGATCTGACGTACATCTGAGGCGGCGTGCTGGTGTACTAATGGCGGGCGGGCCACTTTCGCTTTCTTTTCCCCTTTCGGTCTCTCTCATCCTTCACGGATGCTTTGCTTTGATGATGCCGCATCCGTTGCCAGTTTAAAATGCATGTTCTGTTTTGTTTTCCGTTGTTTCGAGAAAGAAGACACGGGCAAGATCCGATCGAGTATATACGGTGTACTTGTACTTACGATCCTATCGCTAGCCATGTCTATCCTTCCTACGTATCCTATATATGCCATCAATTAGGAAAAATAGAAGCTATCCATGACTACTTTTCATTTCTTTACCACAAATACTTCCCCCCTCTTGCTTGCCACACAGCCGAAGTCGGCCTCATACAAACCGTATCACGTATTGGATTCTCGCATCACATTGGATCGTCATGTGTCTAGCTTGCACTGGAAAAGATAGTGTGGGTATTGCTGATGTTGACATTGGCGGGGAACTACCCACATGTAGGATGGCCAAGGGTCGACCACATGACTTTCCATCTCCGTTAGAACTGGTCTTATTGCTCTGCCTGCCAAAGCATCAAGCACTCACAGATCTTGCTTCAAATTTGGCCTCCCATGATACCCCAGGTTTCATGTTGCTGGACAAATCAAGAGGCACGACGACGACGACCACCACCATTGTTGTGAGCTTTCTAGGCTGCCTTGTATCTGCCAGTTTCAGAGTACCAGTAAGTTTCCTCGCATCCAAGTCTTGAGAACATGAATGCAAGCCTTCGTATTGTCATCTACAGCACCAAGAGTACTCAGTCTTCTCTGCCGTGTTCTGGTTGCCTTGAAGAACAAGACAATACAATACATTTGGAGACAGATGTCATCTGGAGAGTGCGTGGACCTTGTTGTGGATGCAGCATGCGCGGTCCTCTCTAATGCATGGGAGTGAATTGGCAGAAACCCCTGCGTCGCCTCACAAAGGCCAACCTTTCCCCTTCTACCAAACAGGATGTCAACTTTGTGGGGACCGTAACTGCTCCTAGTAGAGGAAGCCAACTAGCTTCGATATTTTTGCAGGATGCCTTCATCGTCTCCCCGCCCCCTGTCCCCAATCTATACACCTGCCCCATTCATACCACTAAGATAAATCTGACCTATCGATGACTATGTACTCCTTATGGCGAATACATACATGTTTACATACTTGCCAAGCGACAACACGAGAGACGGTCCGCGCAAAAACGCAGACGTTGATGGCGAAGATTTTGTGTTCCTCTCCGTTGATTCCATTGTCATTGAATGAAAGTGCGATGTGTACGGAACACAACAAGAACCTGGACGCGATCCAATTCAACCGATCCTCTACATTATTTATAAAGTAGGTGTGAAGCACAATCAAACAAACAAACAAACAAAAGCATCCTTGAATCAACGAATCAATTTTATTCTTCCGATTCTGCCTTTTCCTTTCTCTTTTTGAAGGCATCTGATTCCATCATGATATTGTGCATGGCCATGTTTTGCGTGCCTCGATTGACGGTTTCCTTCTGGATGGAATCAATCATTTCTTTGGTTCGGGGGATGTGCACTCGTTCGAAACTGGATCGAATGTCAATTTCGACGTCTTCAATGATGGTCCCAATATTTTCGAGATGATTGGAATCCAAGAAAACCGAGTTAATTTTGAGTGTTTGGGTAGTATTTCGTGACACTGAAGCACTAATCTTGACCTTGTTGGTGTCCGCGTACTCGCTGGCGCTAGTGTGGAGAGCAATCACGACGGTAGATTGTACATGGTAGGTACATTCGGTACAGTCCGAATTGGGTAGATCCACGACGACCAAGTGAGCAGAGTCCCAAGAACCAGTACTGCCAGTTTTGTGAATTCCAAACATTCCTTGATAGGTTCCTTTGTCGACCTTTTGTAGGTAGACAGATCCGATGGCCGTCATGCCGTAGTACAAGTGCGCGTAAGCTTCCCACACTTCGTTGGCGCATTCTTCCATGTTACGGATTTCTTCTTCCTTTTCGGATAATTCAAGCGCAATATTTCCAGGCCAACAGACATTGGTCCACGGAGACCGATAGACGCCTTCCTTGATCTTGTTGTAGGGACACTTGAGGAATGGCTTTTCGCCCTTTTCTCCCTCATCGTCTACCCCAAACGGTAGCTGCAGCCGTTGTCGGACGGCTTCAATCGTCTCGGCATCATGAGTACCAGCCAAAGACTCTAATGCCTTTAATGTCGTCTCCAACTCGGACGGAGGCGTCTTGCGCAGGATATTCAAGGCCGCTTCCATGGTCAAGCGCTTTTCTTTGGTCAGTTCGATCGGTGGCAGTGTGTATCGAGCGAACTGCGGGGTGAACTCCAAAAAAAAGATCGCGGATCTGGAAATACAGTGTTAGGGTTAAAGCTTGCCAACCTAGAAGGCAGTCGCCACCACCGCGATTTTCCCGCCTTCGCGTCATTCGATACTGGTCGTAATGTACAAGGTAGCTACCTAGCATACAATGTCATGAAGTGGCTTGAAGTGGATATAGGGAGCTAAGCATAATCTGGATATGGTACAATAGCTATCCTTGATTTGATAGCTAGACGATCTATAGTACTACTTTCTATTTGATGACCAACTCTGGAGAAGCACACTCTTGCTCTCGATTGTCTCGTCCTCCCACCGGAGAATTTGCCAATGCATCCAAATCCAAATGATCCTCATCGTCGTCGCTGCTGCTATTCTGATTCTTCTCCTCGTCATCACTGCTCTCTAGCATGTTTTTGGAAGCGTCACTGTCTTCTCCGCCATTACCCCGTGAACGACGACCTCCCGACCGGCGAGAGTCCAAAGGTCGTTGCCGCTGTGAAGTAGATCGTCTTGCACGGCGTCGAGGAGGTGAATCCCTCCCCGATTGGCTGGAGGATGCCACCACAGACGCAAACAAGGGGGCGATGTTGTTGATGGTGGTTTCATCATT
>CAICTM010002971.1:0-10026 GCA_903772945.1 Seminavis robusta | reverse complement strand
GCGCAATAAGTAAGTAAGCATGGTCGACGACTAGGACAAGCTCGACGACCACAGGAGTGTGTTGGGGATTCGCGATTAGGGATTCAACCTGTACCTCTGTACTAGAATTTGATGCCAGTAGAAAAAGCCAAGGAACCCACTTTTTCAGTAGTATCTCAATAGCAACAGTAAACTAGAAGAGAGCTTAGAGCAACTAACAGTCCAGTGTATACGAGCCATGGTTGCCCGGAAGAATGAACGAACTACCGTAGAGGAATAAGTCAAGGTGGTAAGTATTTGACTGCTGCCTTTTAATAGATTCCTATCTGTTCCCTAAAACTGGCTGGCCAGCTAGCGAGCACCTGTACAGTACATGTAGAAAGCTTTGGCAAAACAAGGTCTTGGGCTCCCGGCGGGTATGAACCCCAATGTGACTGAATTCAATCTGGGTTGGATCCCGGATTTCAAGAGCTGCGATCTTTCTTTCGATCGCTTTCTTTCCTCCCTCCAACGGCAACCGCACACTCCAAGAGAACCGAATCGACACATTTGCTGGACCCTGGAGAGTAATCGAATAGTAGTAGCTGTTGAAGTCCACCACCATGACGGAACCCACCGCCGATCAGGATGGCATTGAACATAACAACCCCGAAGACTTGCGTCAACTGGGGAACCATCAGTTTTCGCAGCAGAACTACGAAATGGCCGCTCATTTTTATACCCAAGCCATGGAGATTTTGAATGTCCAAGACAGTGGAGATAAAGCTGATAAAGATGATGCTCCCACGGCACTGCTGTTGAATCTGTGCAATCGTTCGGCGTGTTATTTTCAAATGGAAATGTATGAAGAAGCCAAGAAGGATGCCGAGACGGCTTGGAATGCTCTGCCCCAGTTGAGCAATGTCAAGGCGGCCTATCGATTGGCCAAGACGTGCATTGCCTTGGGAAAGTTTGCGGAAGGCAAGGACATTATTCTGCAAGTGATTCAGATCATTGAAGAAGCCGAAGTAGCAGCGAGAAAAGAGGAGGAAGGAGATGGTAATCCGAGGAAACCACCCAAAGAAAAGACACCAGAAGAAGATGCCGCAAAGGCAGCTGCCAAAAAGAACCTTCAAACACAACGCAAGGCATTCGAAGAGCAAATGAAGACTCTGGAAAAGAAACAAAAGAATCAGGGCAAGGAACCTCCCAAAATATCCATTCGAGACTTTACCATTGGAGATGAGTTGGGATTTGGAAACTTTTCAGAAATCTACAAGGTCAAACACAAGAGCACGGGAAAACAGTTTGCTCTCAAACGAATCAACAAGAAAAAGGCCAAAGAGTTGGGGTAAGAGACTACAAAACGAATGATTATGGTTGTTTTTTGTATTCTTGTATAGGCTCACATTCATCCAATTTTTCAATGCACAAATGCAGCAACAAACAACATCCCAACGTGCACAATGAAATCTTTATGGAACGTCGCATCCTGTGCGAACGCATCTCGGCAACCAAAAACACGCAACATCCCTTTATTGTACAGATGCATGCCGCCTTTGATGACTACGAACACATTTACTATTGTATGGATCTTCATGTTGAATGCGGCGACTTGTGGTCACGGCTCAAGTACAACAAGAAAATGGTTGGGAGTCATCGCTCACAGGCCAAGCGCTGGTGCTATCAGTTGGTCGATGCCCTGGAACACATGCACAAACATGGAATCGTGCATCGCGATTTAAAGCCGGAGAACATCCTGTTGGATAGTCGGAATCACATCATTGTCATTGATTTTGGAACAGCCAAGGATTTGGTCTTTACCAATCTCAATGGACCCGAATTTGTGGGGACTCCAGATTTCATGAGTCCCGAGGCCGTCAAGGGTGGTCGGTCCGAGAACAAGGATCGTAGCGCGGAAGAGTACCCCGATGCGGACTGCGGGGCCGACTTGTGGGCTCTTGGGGCGGTTGCCTACATTCTTCATACCGGTGAAACACCCTTTTGGTCACCCAGTCCCTTCTTGACCTTTCTCAAAATTAGGAGATGCCAACTCACACGTGGATGGGGTGTAGCCGACGATGATGCCTGGGATTTCATGGACAAATTGATCCAACTCAATCCCAAACATCGCCTCGGAGCTGGGGTCTTCCAAGTCGACAAGACAAAGCGTGTCATGGTACGAACAGACCCCGGCGGCTACGACTGCATTCGAAATCACCCCTATCTGAAAGATGTTCACGAGTTGTCGCCAGAGCAAAAGGTACAGAACCCCGTGCCATCGCTGCGAGACTTGGCCATTCGAGCCTGCGTCGAGTTGGTCAAGAAGGACAGCATGGACTTTGAAATTATGCAAAAGCACCCGCCCGGTGACGGAAGCAGCCATGACATGACCCGGCTAGAAAAACGCGACAGAATGTGCGTCATGCACTTGTGCGACAAACTGAACCTCTTGAAAGTGTCTGGAGATGCGGTGGGGCAACAACCGAGACTGTACTCGCGATTCTTTACGGATATTGTGCACTGTCGACTCTACAGCAAGTACCAAGAGCGACTTGGCACCCACGACTTTTGTGGCCTGACGCAAATGAACGACAATCACGGCCGAACGCCAGAATCTCTCAATGAAGACCCCTACGCAACACCCCTCAAAATGGATCCAGTCAAGATTGCCATCATTTCCAATCCACTGTTTAGCTCAGGAAGTGAAACAGTCTTTGACGATGAGACACGAAAGAAACACAAGAAGGATTTGAAAAAATGTATAGCAGCAATCAACAAGGCTCGGCCCAAGATGGTGGTGGTGAACGGTCCATTGAAAGAGTCGGAAAAGCTCTTGGCACGAATCTCGGATTCCATCCCAGTGCTGGCAAACGACGGCCAGAAGGACGCTTACGCTGCCTGGTATTGGGCCATCCAATGCATCTCGATATCGGCAAAATCCGATCAGGTGGCTTCCAATGCCACGGAACAGATGAAGTGGCTTCGAGAGCAGTTGGAAGCCTCCCGCATGTCCAAGCACACTTTGTTTGTCTTTACGGATGGAGACCCCCGCGACTTGCCCAGCTTCCTACACAAGCGAATGGCTCGAGGGCGTGTTCAAGCGTTGATTGGCCATTACAAGAAACGTGGTGACGACGCCGACAGGTCACTGACCACCAAGCTCAAGTACGACCACAAAGTAGACGACGATGCCAAGGTGAAGCATGTCAATGACGACAATCAATCGGTACGATCGACTGACTCGGCTGACGAGGAGCAGGATGACTTTTCTATGAAGGTGTTTGGCTGTAGCGAGAACTCTATTCGATGGATCACGATGGAAGAAGATGGGGAGTGGTCGCAGACACTCGAATTCCTGGAGGGATAGTACGTTAAAGATAAGATGGTCAGTTAGCCATCTAGCTAAATAGCTAGCAATGTAATTGAACCTTTACAGAGTCAAAGATTAAACATAGTAAGTAATGAAATAGGAGGAATGGCTTTCGTTCGCTGTATCTAGTACGGTGGCACAGTATTAATGGTAAGTGTTGTGCTGGCTGGTTAGGTCAGCTGGAAAGATGTTATTGTGTCGGTAGTCATGGAGGCATTTTACTACTACCGTACTACTTCAGTTCAAGAAGTCGAAGTAACGATACTGCCACATAACGTCCCAGCCATGCAAATAAGGAAAATGTTTTCCGAATGCATCAGTCTACCTTATTATTCTCAGACCAATGTTTCGTGTGCTCCCTCGTCCTTGGTTGCAACCCCCACCGCCGAATCCACCTCCATTGAGTCCGCTGGTTTTGTCGCTGGTGCCTCCTCGGCAGCAGCATTCTGACACCATTCCACCAATTCCCAGGCATCCTGTGCCGCTCGTTGCGCTTGTTCTACTTCCGTTAATAAATGGCAAATCTTGGCATCCGTTTGTGCCGTTGCCCGTGCTTCGGAATGCGGGGGAGCCGACTTGGCCAAACTCGCCAGCACATGCCATCCACACTCGAGGGTGCGTCCACAAATGGCTTCTTCCAGTTTGTTCTTGACGGTGGCTTCGTCTTTGGCGCGACTGGCCATTAACAGATAGCGTGCCTTGGTGCGACTGGCCGTGTAATCCATTTCGCGGCGTTTGATGCGACGCAGACATTCGCGGGCGCGGTATGGGAAAAAGTTGGGAACGTAGACGTCATTGTGCAAGTCCATAGTCATGGGTGCGACCTCTTCTTCTTCGTCTTCTTCCTCCGTGTTATTACTATGGCTGGTTTCGTTGGTTTGTTTCTTCTTTGTCGTCATGACATATTTCAACACAATGGGAGCTGGTTTGGGCAACAGTGTAATGAGCCGTTTTTGAGTAAGGAGGGTCGACAGTTCATGAAAATGCATCGAGTCGCACTGGAACAATGCCTTGAGTTTGGCATCATTGTGAATCAAAGTCGGATCATCATTATTTGTAGCGGAAGGAGTTTCCTGTTCCAAAACACTGCTGGGAGCCGCATCCGGCCCTACCAATTTGTGATCTTGAATATACGTAAACAGAGATGTCAAGATATCGTCCATGGTGAGACTGGTCGGAACGTGAATTTCATTTTCCAGTGCATGGGGACCCAGTTGATTGGCAGGAACGGTGGGGGATGATGTTGTGGTTGTTGATGGTGCACCCCTCTTTTTGGATTTGGGTGTTGTTTCGTTATTATTGTCCGTCGTCGTCGTCGTCGTCGTGTCGGCTGATTCGGCAACTTCTTGATCGGCCTTTTTGGCTTGGGCAATGGCCGTGGTGGGGAGTACGGGAGGTGTGACATCGGACCAATGTTTGGGAAAGAACGCCTTGGCAAATTCTTTAGATGGTTTGTAGCGATGTTCGGGTCCTCGCGATGGATAAACTTGTACGGTGGCAATGGCGCCATAGAGTTTCATTTTTGCGGATGGAACCGTGGGGGAATCGTAATGGACCAAAAAGGCATGGGCATCTTTGGTAGTCGTCTGAGTGGTAATTCCAGCAGCTTGATTGGCCTTGGCATTGGTGATTGTGGTGATGGTTTTGTTCCAAATGAATTCGGTGGGATCCGAGTATGTCAAATTGCTCGGTTCCACGTCATCGGCTTCTTGTTGCTGCTGTTGTTGCGTCGCTGTCTTTTGTCGTTTGGCCGCACTGCGGGATTTTTTCTTGTTGTTAGTGCTAGCTGCTGGCGCTGCTGGTTTGGCCGGAGTGACAAGTCCTTCGGGGGCTTCTTCGGATGCTGTCGCTTCTTCGGGCTGGAAGAGAGATTGGAATTGGACTACCATCTTGTCAAAAAAGTGAGTAAATATAGCCGCCTTGACCGGTTCTTCTTCCTCCGTAGGACACGTCTGTGAGACATTTTGACTGGTCGCCAGTGCCAAACTGGAATGAGTGGCGGAAACCCCATGACGTTCTTGAAATTTATCCCGCAGCGCTTGGTCAAATGCTTCGGCACTGGCATGATCCAAGTGGCCAATCAAGAGTTTCCCTTCCACCGTCAAGGTCCATTTTTGACTCACACCCGTTGTACCAGAAGCATCGTTGTGGATCGACACGACGGCATCACTGGCTACCGACCGTTCTTCATGAGACACAAAGAGGCGCAAATGGGAGAGCCGATGCGTCGGCTGGGTTTCCAACAGATTGACCACCCGACGACGCAATCGTTTGGCGTGTTCGTCCACTCGTTTCTCCAGATCATCCACTTTGCGGTACTGATCCAAGTGTTGTCTCCAGATTTCGTCCAAGCGGCTAATACCTGCCATTATTGTCTGGCTCTTCTTCTTATTGTCATCGTCTTTGTCAGGAGAAGGAGAGGACATGATGGAAGTATTCGCTTGGTGCATAGTCAATCAATCAATGGAGGATGGAAGCAGAGTGTTGCTTGTGCACAAGCTAAAATTTGAAAGCAATGTTTAATCAGCTATGCCAGCTTCAAAGAAGCAAAGGAGCTTTGAGCTCGGATGCTATTTTTTTTAAATAGCTTGGATGATTGTTCTGCTCATGTACTCTATTTTGTTGTCGTCTAACTAGAGCTAGGATTCGTTTGATTCCTAATAGATGCCCAAGTTTTGGAAATGCTGATGTATAGTTGTTAGCTGGTACGACTTAGGACTAGTCTAGTTGGAAACACTCCGTCCTTGTTGGGTTTCTTGTGGTCTTTAATCAATACGGTAGCTTCTAAAGAGATGGAATTGTGCATGATAGCTTTAAAGAGTGAAAATTCGACCACTCAGTACGGTAGGCTGAGTAGCCCATTTAATCACGGTACCCGGACGATCAACAGTCACACATCCTACCGTACTACCATGGTGCGGGAAGAACGTGGCTCTTCCCGCCCTTGTCGATTGCCGTAATGATGGGTTTTGACGATGATGATGATGATGACGTCCCACCGCTCAGACCAATTTCTACCGAGACCAGATTCTTCTTGTCCAGCAGGACATGTGTCTTCTTTGCGTCATCTAAATCAGTCAGTACGAGTCGTCCTGTCTTTGGGGTGTGTGGTTTCCATTCCAGTTGAATCCGTGGACGTTGTGCCCCGCAGACCAAGGAAAACACTGGTTCGTTTCCTCCCGCCCACCACCAAGGTGCTTGCAACAAGGATTGTTCTTGTTCGGATTGTTGTAGATTTGAAAGATCCAAAGTCGTCCCATGCATGACGGGACCACAGAGGGTATCAAAGGTTGGAATGTATCGTAATGTTAGTAAACAAACCAGAATGCTGCTCAATGCCACGGATGCAATCCATTGTTTTTGTGTGGTGGTGGTTGTGGGACTGTTTGCTGTTGTTTGTGTGGTTGTTGCATGGTAATCTGTATCACTGTCATCCATCATCATGACCATTGCCTTTTGGGGTATAGTAGGGTCATTGTCAGTTTGATGATGAAACGGAAACATTTCTTCCACCCTGATTTCTTGTTGTATTTCTTCCTTTGCTTCTTCTTCTTCTTCCTCCTCTTCGATGATGTGTTTTGGTTCCGGGGCACTTTCCAACACGAAATGGTTGGTGGTGGGAGCGTCTTCCTCTTCTTCTGCTGGAGTACTACGTGTGGTTTCGTCTGTCTTTTTCTTGTTTTTTCGAAACGGAGAAAGTACAATTTGGGGTGCCTTTTTCCACCATTTGGGTTTGTCACTGTTGTTGTGTTCTTCTTCTTCTTCTTTTGTTGTTGTGGATGTATGTTGATATTTTTGGATCAGCTCTGGATCTTCAAATGGATTTCTTCGTTCCACTTCTACTCCTTCTTCTTCTTCGGTTGTCGTCTGTAATCGACTATTGCTGCTATTGTTGTTGTTGGTCGTGGGCGTGGCGTCTCCTTCCGAAAGATCCTCCACGACATTTTCAAAGGAAAATGTACGGGAAAAGTCACGTTGTTCGGCCATTTTGACAGCTTCAATTCCTTCTGCGACGGTAATGATTTCAATCACTTCTCGTGGCTGCTTCCTTTTGGTGGGTGGTGGTGCACTCTCCTGGGGAATTGCTGGAGCTTGTTTGGTTTTGCGACGACTCGACGGAGACAATGTCAACCATGGGGTTCTCTTCTTTTTGTTGTTGTTGCTCGGGCTCTTGACAGACGTTGAGGAACCATGGTTCTCCTTGTTGCTGCTGATAGGTGACGATATCTCGTTCTGTGTTGTTTCGTCCACGGAAGGAGGGATTGTAGGATTGGACTCTTCCAAGAAGGAAAGACCTCGTTCGGTTTGAAACAAAAAGTTGGCAACATCCTTTCCTGCTCGCTTTGGACTGTTCTTGGCGTCTTTCAAATCAGGAGGAACCGGAAGAGCATCCTCCTTACCTTCATTGTTGGACTCCATCTTTCCAAATTGATTCAATTCCAGTCTGTAGCTAGCTATAGATAGATAGCAACCAGTTGTTGGCTGCGGCATGCAATACCGGTACTGGTACAACCAAGGACAAGATGAAGATATCTTTTGCGGAAATGGATTTGTTGCCGTGGTCGATACATGGACCACGTCGCGAACCACCAGAGCGTGGCGTGGATTTTTGTCGAGGTCAGCTTCTCTAAGTACCAAAAATGTTCTAAGTACCAAAAGAACGTTCTCTAGCTAACTAAATACCAAAAGAATTAGAGACATTTTGGGCAAGGCTGGAGTTAAGAGGCACCTCCTCACAATTTCGTCTCGTTCCGGTGTTTGTGATTTGTGCCAAGGTGCACCGCTCCAAGGTCGCCAAACCTATAGAAATCACAGTGTGCCGACAGGAAGCCTCGTTCCCAGGTTTATCTGTGTTAAGAGATCTTGCGGCTTGACTGTCTCTTTCATTCTTGTCTTGTCAAACCCATCCAGTGAAACGGTTTCGCTCGGATACCTTTTTTTCTTGTCGCCCGGGATTCTATCCAAACTTGAGCTCCCATACCATGAGCCGATGCTGGATGGTACACGTCTTTGGAAGACTGTTGTTGGCATCATTCTTCTGGAGGAGGACGAGCAATCCATCGGGATGAAGAGTGCGCTAACTACCATTTCATTTCTCATCTTGTTACTGCTGCCCCAGGTGGCAGCTAACTTTGGTGGTGATGGACCTCGCATTGACTTTGGGACCCTTGGAGGTGCAAAATTGTCCATTCCAGATGTATTTGGTGTTTGCAAACTCCTACAATCACTCTGTCTCCAAACGCCCACGTCTGCTGCTGCTTCTGCTGCCAACACGATGGCACCCACTCCGGCTCCCACTGGCCCTTTGATCCTGCCGAAAAGTGGTTGGGAGATTACGGATGTCACGATTCGGCATTGAAACGAATGGAATTGCTCGCATTGGCCAGTCTCTTTTTGCCATGCAACAACGACTTGGAAGAGGCATCTTGTGGGAACAAATGGGATGGATGCAAAATTGTTATCCGTGTACATGGAGAGGGATTTCTTGCAAGGATGATGATGTAACGGAGAACAATAGTACAACGGCTAGCAGCAGTCAATCAGTAGTGGGGTTGTCATTGGGATCCTTGGGATTGCAGGGGACGATCCATCCATTTTTGGGGCTGCTGAAAAGCATTGGTACGTACCTGCGGGCAGCGAGTGTGCATAGGTGGCTACAGGGGAGCGTGCACTCAATTTTACGTTCTTCCATTCAAAGAACATCTTGATGTATCAAACAACATGCTGCAAGGAAC
Organism: Seminavis robusta; assembly: GCA_903772945.1. Lineage (NCBI taxonomy): Eukaryota > Bacillariophyta > Bacillariophyceae > Naviculales > Naviculaceae > Seminavis > Seminavis robusta. Next base: position 960 of record CAICTM010002971.1, on the reverse strand, counting down.
CATACCGACGCAGTTGGCCTATCTTGTTGACCTTGGTAAGTCCTTTCCTCGTACGACATTTTGAAAAGCCACTATTTGGAAACTTGATGGCTACTCAATCTCTCAATCTCTCGTCGTTGCCTTATTGAATTCCATTCGGCACACCAGATGTCCTTCGCTTGAACAACAATAAATTGGCAGGATCGGTGCCGTCCTCCCTCTGTAACTTGCAGCAGCCGCCATCGAGACTCGAAGTTGATTGCTGGGGTAGCAACCCTGCGGTAGTTTGTGATTGCTGCACATTTTGTGCTGGTTTTCCCACAGTGCAGCCTACCCCAACTCCGACACAGCAACCATCCGATTGGCCCAGTCTAGTTCCCACGGAACTGCAAGAACCATCCGATATCCCCAGCATGGTCCCTACTGAACGGATCAGCACAGAGACAACAACCTTGGACATGGATTTCTTCTTGCAAGCAGAAGAAGCTACAAGAATACCAATCACGTCGGCCCCGACACCGCATCCAACACGGAGAACGCAACAACCAGGAACTGTACCTTCACCCGCACCTACGTATGAAGGCGATCCAGCCGCGGAATGGCTCGAGCACCTATCATCTTGCGGAGGAGATGATGTTGGCATTTCGGAACAAATCCAACTGTTGTCCCCTAAAAAATCTAATTTCTCTTTGTCAGTACGTGTGTCGAAAGGCCCCCACTGCCCCAGGAACTGGGATGGCTTCAAGGCTGTGATCCGTGTGCTTGGGGTAGAGTATATTGCCACGAGAACAAGCTTGTGGGGTTGGATTTGTGTAAGAAGGAGAGCTGCTGCAATCTGGTGATATTTGTTTATTGTTTTGCGGCTGACGCATGTGCTTCATCCACACAATTACTACTTGGCTGCAGCATCCCTTGGACTGGAAGGTCAAATTCACCCATACATTGGCTTGCTCACTGATCTCAGTATCTCTCTCTTTTCCA
>CAICTM010002970.1:0-10027 GCA_903772945.1 Seminavis robusta | reverse complement strand
CTTGAGTGAGCATTTTTATCACCAGTGACACAATGACTCACAATGACATTGCAAAATGTCATTTCAGCATCCCGTGAGAGTCGAGTCTCTGATCTCTGATGGCTTGGTGGCGAGAACCATCAACAGCAACGCAGCAACCCACTTTTCATTTGTCCATTGGACGCTTGCATGAGGGTAAAAACCTGACCTCGTTGCTCTTCTCTTTCACTGACAATAATATCGCAGACGAAGTTATCGCCGTCGCCTTTAGTTGGTGTTCCCGGGTGCATCAACTTCCACGAAAGGTTTCCTTCCAACATTTCGTCTCATCTCATCACTTCACATTAACTTCACGTCAGCTGGGCCCACAAGGTACATTCGATTTGATTCATTCAACAGCGCGCCGCCACACAAAGACCAACAAAACAGTGAAAGAGGACGCAACACGGATACTACTGCATATTATTTGATAAAGGATGCTCGGTTGGATCAACGATTGCGTGGAGAAGCTTGTCCTCGCCAAGTTCGATTTGGACGCATGGCACTCCATCAAAGAAAAAGCGGGCTGTAAGGTCGAAGACGGAGGGTTCTACAAGCTTGACCCCTATCCCGATCAGACTACGGTGGATCTGGTCATGGCGGCAGTGGAGGTTTCGGGGTTGTCGGCGGAAGCCATCCTGGAGACATTTGGCGCCTTTTTTGTCGAATACGTCCGAGACGAAGGCTACGACAATCTGCTGAGGTGCCAAGGCAGCAATCTGAAAGATTTCATGGCGAACATCAATGCCATGCATCAGCATTTGCAGGATACGTTCCCCAACAAGATGACTATGCCCCAGTTCTGGGTCGAAGATGACGAATCAGGCGACGGTGCTATTATATTGCACTATCACTCGAAACGCGGCAGCCTCCTGGCTCCGGTAGCTAAAGGTGTCGTATGTCAGGTTGCCTCCGACCAATTTGGATATGAAATCAAGATGGAACGGCTAAGGACACAAGGAGAAGAAGGAGCAGAACAAACAAGGTATGCAGATGCAACTGGAGGTCTCGTGTGATGTTCCCCAATTGCCCATCATCAACAGCTCATCATGTTTCTATCATGCCTTTCCCTTTTAGCTGGAAGATATCGACGGTAGATCCCGACAACCTTTGGAAGCTCACCATGAGAGCAGAGTGCAAGCAGATGAATGCCACCTATCAGGCGAAACAAATGAAATGCCCTTTCACTGGCATGACCACGGCACCCTCGCAATCTGCAAACCGAAGACTATCTCAAACAATCAACACGGCCAGCGTCCCATCAGTCATCGAAGTCAATGAAGCAGATATCAGGCGACCACGCAAGCGAGCCAAGTTTAGCAGCAACCAGCCTTCTAGCTTGCCCACAAGTGAACAGCCCAGTAATGAGGACATGTTTTTTGATTCCAAGGAAATCGAAGAAGGTGATCCCGTCGTGAAGAAGGCTCCCAGCCTGGAGAACACGTCCGTGACCGCACCACTATCCATCGAAGAGGAACTATCGTCAGAACCGGTATCTGACAGTGCCATTGGCTTGTCGGGGCGAGTTACAAGGAGCCTCTTCCCCTACCATATCATGGTCGACTTGGACCTAAAGATTGCTCAGGTCGGTAATAAAATGCCAACTGTCATGCAATTATCGGAGGATGATTTCGTGGGTCGATGCATTAGTGAATTCCTGGTCGTGACAAAGCCAGTGGGGATCCAGTGGAGCTGGAAATGGCTTCGCCTGCTCGAAGACCAAGCCTTTGATGTCCAAACAGTCGAGCACTCATCAGAGAGGCCCGCTTTGAAGTTCAAGACAACCGTTGTCCATGTTACGGAAGGCTCTTCTCTTGCAATGCTCGTGCTGACTCCCGACGCAAACAATTTGCAGGAGCTTCGTGAGATGAAGATGACCTTTAGTGATCTACCGCTGCACGGGGCTCATAGAGAATCGATCCTTCTCCGAGAGCACTTGAGCTCGCAAATTAATAGTGCCGCCAAGATGGAACAACTCAGCCATTCATTGGAGCAGGAGAAAACGCTGCTGGAATCCATGTTGCCTGCTCATGCCGCAGAAGGCCTTCGGCAAGGCAAAACCGTGGAGCCGAGGTTGCACAAGAATGTTACACTGTTCTTCAGTGACATTGTGAATTTCACAAACATGTGCCATCGACTCTACCCTTGGCAAGTGATTGAGATGCTGAATCGACTGTATTGCGTCATGGACTTTCTGGGAGAACGATACGGCATCTTTAAGATCGAAACTATCGGGGATGCCTATGTCTGCTCCTGTGGGCTCCCCCAGGAGGATGAACAGCATTTCATGAAAGTTGCCCACTTTGCCATTGCTGTCAACCATTGTTGCCGGCATGTCGTGTCGCCAGTCGATGGATCTCCATTGCAGCTACGGATAGGAATCCACAGTGGGTCATGCGCCTCAGGGGTAGTTGGGACGAAACGGCCTCAGTATTGCGTGTTTGGTGACACAGGTAGGCATATGCCATGATCCCGGGATCCTGGTTCTTCGACTCTGCTGCACTTCTTGTCGTGCTCACACTGCTGTTACCGGTACGCCTATGGGCTCCTTCTATATATACGGATAGTCAACACAACTGCACGCCATGAGAGCACAGGGGAGCCCGGAAAGGTGCAATGTTCCAGCACCACACGAGCGCTACTAGAGTCCCATTGCAAGGGTTCTTTTGTCCTGAAAGAAAGGGGTTTAGTAAGCATGAAAGGCAAAGGAGATATGAAGACTTGGTGGTTGGAGGGGCATGAAAGCAACGATGTGGTGAACCGGTCCGCTCTGGAAAAGCTTGACAAAGAGATCCTTGATCTTTTGGCACAGAGCAGCTTTCAAACCGTGTTACGCAACAGAGTATTTGAAAGCATCTTTTCTCCTGTCCTGTCTATTGCTGAAGAGATTCCAAAACGAGACGAATAACGTCCTTTTTCAGAGCGCAAAATTATTCACACTTTTATTTATTGGTGGGTCATTTTCCCCAGTTCAGCTCCTGCCCTTTATTGCATGGTTCTCTGGAGCTGCCGGTTTGGTGTCGGCATCAACGACTAGAGTCACTAGACTGACGGCAGCGTCAAGGGAGCTCAAGGGTCACCGTCGTCATTGATTTACAGGTACATGTACTTCACTTCCAGTGGCCAACAGCTTCCACTTGCTGCTTGATGAGAGTTGCGAGTGTGGTAGAGAAACGTAGGAAATCCAAGATCTGAGGGTTTTTGCTACATTGTGCTATAAACTCCTTATCTACCTATCTAAAACTCAACTGTTGCCTGTTGATATTTCTGCAGTTGCTTGTACATATTTCAAACAACTGCAGTTGAGGATGCAGGGCTACTGGCAGGGTTGGAAGCATGCTGACTGTTCAGGTTGTTGAGGATATCATGATCCCTCACAATCTCACACGCCCTCAGATGCCTTGCTGGCTGCTGGAGCTCCTGCATCGTCATTGTCTCTGCATCCCACTGCATAATACTCTCTCGTTGAGATTCAAACAGTAGTGTGGGTTGTGGCTTCGTGGCTGTATCAGCCAACTGGTACCTACTTGGCACCTTGTGGATTGTAATCTTTCCGTTGCGTACATGGTCCCTGAAATGATGGACCTTGACGCAGATGTGCTTGGTCCTTGGACGCATCTTCGGCAGCTCTGCCATCTCGAGAGCCCCAACGTTGTCTTCAAAGACCTTGCAATGCACAACCGGTGGCTTGTTGTGTGTTCTCCACCGCAGCCTGCCTTTCGTTTCCTCTATCAGTTGCATCAGGCTGATTGTATCTCGCAACGACTCAGACAAGGCATTGTACTCTGCCTCTGTCGTTGATAGCGCCACTTCTCTCTGCAACTTCGATGCCCAAACGACTGGACATCCTCCATACATCACGACAAAACCTGTTCGCGATCGAGCCGTGCCTGGATCAACGTCTGCTGTGGCACGATTCCAGTTGCCGACAAAATCAGTGTCAACGAATACATCAAATGAACACGACTTGGGGCAGAGAATGATGCCCTTGTCCCTTGTCTTCACCAAATATCTTCCGATCCTCTTGACCGCGGCGGCATGAGACTCCTTTGGTTCCACGGAGAACCGCGCACACTGGTGCACTGAATAAGCGAGGTCAATCCTTGTTGACTTCTCTAGAAAATTCAGTTTCCCAATCACACTTCTATAGTGCCATTCTTCGTCGAAGTCTTTGCCATTGATGTCCCTGTGGAGCTTGACTGTTGCTGCGGCGGGTGTTGGCTGTGACTTTGTGTTTTCGTCGAAACCCAGATCCTCCAGGATTTGGTTGATGAGGTGTGGTTGTGATAGCTTGATCGTTCCATTTGGGAGTGGTTCGATTTTTACTCCTAAGTAGTCCGAGAGCGTTCCTTCGTTTGTCATGTTGAATGCGCGGAATGTCTTCCCTTGGCTGTTCGTCACGGGCTTAGACAGTGAATTGTAGGCGTCATCGATTTCCTTATCGGTGGGAGCAATGAATATCCCATCATCAACGTAGATGAGCAGAACGACACTCCCTTTGTAATAGACGCACATGTCCACTGTGCTCTGGGTGAATCCCCGAGCAAGCAGACCGTCGTGCATGTACTGGTTCCAGACACGTCCTGCTTGCTTTTGACCGTACAGGTTCTTCTGCAATAGCAGACAGTGATTGCCCTTGTAGCGACGTTTGTCACTGGTCTGTTTCAGTCCGTTCCTTCCGTTCTTCTTGACAACGCTGAACCCTTGCGGGATCTCCATGTACATGTCACATTCGATGTCGGCTTGAGGAAATGCAAGCACGAAGTCGACTTGCCTGGATTTCCATTTGTTGATCAACATGAGCACCAAGAACGTCCTGATGGTGGCCCAACCGACCACAGGAGAGTATGTCTCCCAGTAGTTGACGAACTTCGTCTGTTTTCCTCCATGGACGTTGAGACGTCCCTTCCATTTGTAGATCTCCTGCGTGGCTATTCTTCTCTTCCTTCTGAAGGCCCAGACTGCTGGCAGAAGCCGCGTGCCGTCTGGAATTGTCTCTCTTTCCACGATCGTCCAGTGCTTCATGGTCTCGTGGGATTCCACTTCCTTCACCATGGCTTCGCGAAATTGTTTGGCGTCGTGAGCGGCCATGGCACCATCAATGTACATGATGTCTGGGTTTGACGAGGCGGCGAACGCTATCGGATCATCCATCTCTTCTTGCACGTCGTAACCGTGCTCATGGAAGACGTCCCAAGGAATCGCTGCGTAGGATTCGATTTCTTGGATGAGCCTGTTCGGAGCCCTGACCACTCTGCCCGTCCTTGTCCTTGTCGGTTCCACCGGTGCTTCCTGCACTCGTTCTACGTCCTCCTCATTTTCTTGGACTTGCGGCGGCGTGGAAGCTGATCTTCCGTCATTGTTGTCATCGGAACTCGGAAGATTTCCTTGTTGTTCCGTGAGTCCCCCATCATCGATTTCGGGACTGCCGTCCGTTCCAGTCGCGAGCGAGCTCGGTCGCGATTCGGAACTCACTTCTTGTTGACTTGACGATGGGGATCGATCGACGGCATCTCCGGCAACGAAACCGGCCTTGCCTTGCCATTTCGATGGTGGCATAGCGTTTCCAGACGATGGTTTGAGCGTGTCGCACAGATCATCAAACTGGCAATGGAACTGGGGAGAGACCCTTCCTGTTTGTAGACTCAGGACCAATGCCACCTTTCTCGAATGCCGTGGAGACATTCCAAGGTACATTCCTATCCTCGCCTTGTGCTCCCACTTCGACAATCTTCTTCCTTGCTGGATCCTCGCGTCTAGCACGTACACTTGGGAGCCAAAGGTGTGCGTGTTCTTGACCTTGGGAGCAACCTCGACTCCAGAGAACAGCTCAATTGGCGACGCATGATCGTCCTTGCTCAGAACCGGAGCAGAATTTGCCATGTCATTCGCGTACCTTACCGCAAATGGCCACAGGTTCGCCGGGACTGCGTTCGGCCACCTTTGCTTGGCGTGCAGTATCATGGTGCGAGCAGCTTCCTGGAGATCCCTGATCTTCTTTTCTGCATGCCCATTCATGTGGTGAGCATTGACTGCGGCATACGTCATCGTTTGCCCGCATCTGTGGACCTCTCCAATGAAGGCCTTGCTGTCGAACACTCCATTGTCTCCATGGTAGTGCCGAATCTTGACTCCGAAAGTGCTGGCATATCTCTCGAAGGCTTTCTTTGCGATGATTGTCTCTTCTGCTGAAGTTGACATCTGGAAATGGACATACGACAGCCCACTGTAGTGATCGACAAACACGGTGCTGACTGTGTACCTCTTTTTCGTGAGAATGCCTCTCATCTGCCCGACGAGCCCTGGCGTCGAGGAGATGAGCTGATCCACTCCAACCACCGCTCCTGCGCCCATAGCATTGGGAACCTGAATCTTGTTGGGTGGTGTCCGAGTTCTCCACGGTCTTCTCGTGGCTTTTCCAAACATGCAGCTCGAACACTGAGGCGCCCTTGCTTTGGCGAGATGGCCTGGAAGCGACCCTCTTTCTGCCAACTTCCTAATCTTCTCGAATGAGATGTGGCCGAGTCGATAGTGCCACGCAAGGATATCCGCCCTTGGGGACACATACTCGGTGTAGTCATGGTCCACAACTGGGACTTGACTGATCTTTGCGAGATCCTTCCGCATTCTGAATTCCTCGGTCACGCTCTGCTGGAAATCCTTGCTGCGTTCCCGTTGTCGTATCACGTCATCAGGGAGATCCGGATGCAGCCTGCTGATTGGTTCCTCATCATCACTGCGGTCGCTGTCTTCGGTACTGACTGAGCTGTCGTCGTCAGACACTGCCGCCGCGGGCATGGCAAATAGCTCCGACTCATCAATTGGCTGCTGCCCGCTCTCTTGCGCTACTTCTGCACAAAAGGCATGGAGCTTCGCAAATGAAGGGGCACTTCTGACTATTGCAATATTGTTCCTCGGAGACAGTGGGATGACCCTCGTGAACTGCCTTTGGTCCCAGAACAGCTCCACGGCGTCCTGATACGTGGCACACCAAGTTCCTCTTTTGTTTGGTGAATTGTCATTTGCCACGGCCGCCCAGTGCTGTGGGGACAGTAGCCGATAGGGCGTGGCTGCATTGAAATAGGTGTCCGGGATGAGGAAATGATGCACTCTCCCGCTCTGATCTTCGATCGCCCATCTGATAGTTCCCTTGTACGTGGCCATGACTGTGCCTCCTATTCCCTGCACGGACACATTTACCTTCTTTGGGGTGTCGATGAAGTCCTGCATGCAGTTGGTAATGCACCTCGATGAGCAGTTGTCGATGGCAATGAGAACTGAGTCCGTGTCATAAGAGTGATCTCTGGAGCCATTGTTGAATGAGCCGCTCAGAGATAGGAGAACCAATTGCATCGCCACTATTGGGCTTCCTTCGCTCCATCCCAGACCAGCTCCACCTTTGAGTGCGTGAAGAAACCTCATGAACAGCTGGAACGTTGTCGGTCCGTGATGTTGGTTGGTCTTGTCGATATCCCACAACATGGATGGAGCGCTCCCCTTCGCGTGCTTGTTCGCGGCCGTCGTGTACGGACCATCTTCATCGTCCCAACGATCACCGTTGGGGATCGATCTCACCGTCTCTTGCACGGTCCTTTCGTGTGATTGCACGATATCCGCTATGACGGACTTGATGGCTTGTGCTCCTCGTCTGACTGCTGCAGCAGCTGCACTTGCTCTGATGAGCACCCAACGTTGGTACGGCTTGGTTCCGCGAAGCCTCTTTGGGACATACGCAGGCGCCCTATCCTCTTCTGATGCCCACTGGAAGAGATTCCAACAGATTGCGTAGAACGTAATCATTGCCGAGCCAAGTTCCGAGGATGCTGTGACGAATGTCACTAAGTCAATCAACCCCACGAGGATGATCACGCCTGAGTACACCAGGACTTGCATTGGGCTCGCGAACACGATCGCATACACGAGCCACGACATCCAGTGCTGACTGAATTCCGCCGTCCAGATGGCGACTTGATGGACGTTGCTGACCGCGAGCATGCACAGCCACAACTGGAGCTGTGCTTCTTCCGCGGCATCGTCTATTGCTTTCTCCGTAATTGCGACGGGATACAGCTTACAATTCAGCTTTACAGCTTTACAATTAGCAGGCTTATTCTAGAAAATAATCAATAACTGCTCACTTATTTGGAAATACAAACTTTACATCTCTTAGATCGTTAGATTAATCAGTACACAATGGTATTGTCGCATGGTAGCATGCGAGGTTATGAGATGTTACTCATTCTTATTCTTATATGTCTATCCCTTATGGTTGTCAATGGAATGAGCTATCCCTTGATGCAGAGTCCTGAGTTTCCTCTCATTATCTTCATCGGTAGTCCTTCCCCTTATTGCAACTTAATTCCCTTGGATTCGCTCGCAAGCAATCCCCTTGCCAACATTGTTGTTGTTGATTCGCTCGTAAGCAATCGCAACCATGGACTCCTACAGGAGTCCACCTTTCATCCTGTCGTTGATCAAAATCGCGATGAGGACCTTATTTTAAACAATGGACTCCTATGGGAGTCCACCTTTCTCTCAATCGACGCAGGTACCACTACTGGTACTGCTTCTGTTACTGCTACTACTACTATCGCTTCTACTGCTACTACTGTTATCTCTATCACCGGCAAAGCCTTGGCCGATCGTCAAGGGGATCCCATCAACACGGAGCCATCGATCGCTCGCGATGTTAAAAAAATCGATGACAAAAAGTGAGCTCCGTCTGCAATAAAAGGCTCGGCTTTGTGTCATGCTTTCAAGTCATGCATTCGAAGCGCGGTTGCCTCTATTATGGGTTCAAAACTGACTCGTGCTTCTGCATCCTCACTTTTCGATTAAAGGAAGCCACAAAACAACAACAACAACAACAGGAGCGATCGATTGCTCCGTAGACTCTTTCGTCTATTACCGCGGACTGGAATTGGTCGTTCGAACGAGGAAGACTGCTTGCAGTTAACTGGCTTGCAGTGGTCGTTTGAACGGGCTTGCGTCCGCAGTCGGTCGTTAAATTTATACTCGACCTTTCGTACGGATCCTACTACGGAGCCACCTTCGATCGCTCACGATGCCGACGTCCTCTTGATCGCTCGCGATGCCAACGTCCTCTTGCTTGCAGTCAAATGGCTTGCAGTTGGTCGTTGAACTGATTCACGTATTTACTTGCAGTTGTTCATTTGAAGATACAACCAGTTGCGAATGGGTCTTAATCCATCAGTTCTTCGAGCTGTTCGAAGGATCATAAATCTCAACTCGATTGACTCGTTGAGAGATACCACTGCGCTACCTTGTCGCACATCCTCTTGTGCAGCTCCTCCTGTTGTTGCCCGCTGCTTGCCAATTGCCATAGCCCATGTGCTACTCTTTTGTTGTATCTCACTTGATGGACCTGGTCGACGCTTCTCTGCCCAGCATTCTTCATCTTCAAAACAGCAGCGCCAGCACGCAGCAATCCCTTGTTCAGTCACAAGGCTTCAGACAAGCCTTCTTTGAATCTGATCATCATCCCACATCTGATCCTCCAAACATGACTGCAGCACCATTACCGCAGTCAGATTCCAGGAGCTCCTCCACACATTGGAAAACCAAAAAGAAGACCAAGCTTACAGAGAAGCCCCTCGGCGCTTGGAGGTATTAACCACACCACTGGAGCCTGGACAGGATCCTGCTCAGATGGACTGGGAAAGGAACTTCAAAGCACCCTATGCCTCAGTGGTGTCCATGGTGACGACCATCCGAAACATCACACCACACTCCAGCTACGAATTGGCAGTCAAGAAAGGACTGAAGGACTCACCGTCTACTATTTTTCACTCTGACTGAGTCCAATGATTCTGGGTCTCATGTGCTAGCCGCTCTTATCCGCCTTGAAAGTATGATGACAGAGCATGGAATGGAAGGGGTCTTCCATCTTGTTGTTGGAGATCTTAATACTAACTCTATTAATAAAATCAACATGTTCACTGATCCTGGACAAGTCTCAGAGTCTATGATGGAAAAATGGCAACAGGAC
>CAICTM010002969.1:0-10027 GCA_903772945.1 Seminavis robusta | reverse complement strand
GCAAACATCTAATTTGCGTAGATTCATCAGTTCAAACAATTCTTTTTTACTATTAGTGAGATATCTTCATCACTTTGGTATGAAATCGAAACGGTTCCGTTGAGTCATCATCCTGGCCTAATCCTCAGATAGAGATTTCTCCATCACGTGATTGAAAATGATAGAGGAGTTGTCTCATTGTCAGAGTCTTCTGATTTGCGCTTGGCACATGGTTGCGAAGTTTGCAAGTGGTGGCACGAGTATCGTCGATCTCGTGTCTTCTCTCATTGTCGACGAGAGGAGAATGGGTTTGTCAGCAACTGTTTCTCAAGTTGCGAAGCATGTTTTCCTTGAGCCATCTCCATGGTGAAGGAATAGGTTGGGTAGCTGAAAGTATTGTGTTTGTTAAACAAAATGCACTACGATAAAACTAGTGTAAAGATCTATCGAGTTTTGAGTTTGAGTAGAGAAAGTTATGAGAAGATTAGAAAGCTATGAAAACTAATCAAGAGAGAGATAATCATCAACGGATCGTAGATCTGGCTTCCGCGGGAGACTATAAATGTGATAGAGTAGGTTGTGTAGTAATCCTACGTTTCCCAGATCCTAAAACGAACGCGTGGTAAGGTTTTCTAGCCTGGGTCTAGTAGGTGGAAGTACCACGTGGCTAAATATCTAGAGCGATGTTTCATCACAACCTAGTATGACTATCGCGGTCATTGAGAACCCTGTCTCATATGACTATTCACGAGAGACTCAGTCATGAGTCGAACTCAAACCCTGATCAAGGATTGAGTCGGCGAATAAGGCTAAAGAGCCGTGTATTGCATCTCCATTGTGGTACCACCGAGCTGAAGTATGAACACTACAGAGCAAGGTCCTGAAACGGGGCTCAATCTGTTTGTTTCACGGAAATTGGGAAGTTAGTTTCACGGAAAGATAGTTTCACGGAAATGTTAGTTTCACCGAAATGGGGTAGTTTCACGGAAATAAATTTCCGTGAAACTAATAGTTTCACGGTTTTGAGTTAGTTTCACGTTTTTGGTTAGTTCACGGTTTTAGTCGTGTTTATATTGATTTACTGTGACAGAACTGTACTTAGTTTCACCGTTTTGAGTCAGTTTCACGGTTTTGTTGTTTTCACGATTTGAGATTTCACGTTTTTGGAACTATAGTTTTACGGTTTTGAGTTAGTTTCCCGGAAATCGGTCTGCCCTAATTTCCGTGAAACTAACACTCCGGAAACTATTGTTTTCGCCATTGAGTCCCGTTTCTGACTTGCATGTACTGTACTACTAGTAGTACTAACGAACAGTGTTAGGGTGGTTCCAATGCTGGGGCCCAAGGAATTGAGATTTCTGGCACTGGAGCGTTCCTCAATCGTGCTCATGCCTTTAAATCCGACCCAATTTTAGAGGTCGGTTTGGGGAAAATGTGACTCTGAAATCCGACTGATTTAGGTCGTTTCGAAACCCGACCCTAAATTGAAACCCGTCCCTAAATTAGGGAGTTTTTCAGAAACCGTCCCTATTTTCAGAAACCCGTCCCTATTTTTAGGGTACGGTTTCGAAACCGACCTATAATATGTGCTTTTCATGTATTTCCCATCTCAGTCCCTTTCCATTTGGACGTTTTCAAACTCGACCTTTAAATCGAAACCCGTCCCTATTAGGTGGGTTCGAACCGATTAATTGGCTTTCGAAAAACCTGTCCCTATTTGATTCCTATGGGTCGGTTTTCAAACCAGACCCTAAAGGGAACCCGTCCTAAATCCGTCCCAAAAATAGGGTCGGTTTTCGTTAAGACATGCACGATGAGGACCGCCCAGAGTCCTTTTTAGGTACAGGCAAGCAATGCTTCTGAATCAAATGTCTACATAGAGCAATAACTGAACTACAGGTACTGCTAGAACAGCCTTCCCTGGGCACCATTGGCACGTGCCCATTGAAGCACTTCATGATGGCCGTACCTTTGCCCTGTCACAACTGTGCAATTCATGGGCAGCCATTCTCTCTGGCCCACTTCAACAACTCCAAATGGCCAGATTGAGCTGCACACACACAAGTTTTCTCATTCCAGGGCAACCATTTATCATGGCCCATTCTCGTATCTCAAAATGCACACCTTTGGCAGCCTTTTCACAAGTTTGCTCATTCCATGGGCAGCCAGTCGCTCGTGCCCAAATTAGAAGTTCCGAATGCCCGCCTTTGGCAGCATTTGCACAAATTCTTTCATTCCATGGGCAGCCATTTCCCATGCCATTTCAGTATTTCCAAATGCCCATGCCAAGCAGCCTTTTCACAAGTCTCTTCATCCAGGGGCAGCCATTTGCACGGGCCCATTTCAACAACTTAAATGCCCACCTAGAGCACATATGCACAAGTATAGTCATCCCACGGAACATCCATATGTCTTGGCCATTTCAGATTCCAAATGCCCATTTCAGAGCTGTCTTGCACAGAGTCTTTGATTCCATGGGCAGCCATTTGCCATGCCCATTTCAGTTTTCGAAATGCCCACCTTCGGCAGCAAATGAACAAGTGTATATCATTCCAAAGGGCAGCCATGATGGTGCATCCTCTCATGTCTAGAAGCTGCTCAACTTAATTTGACGATCTATTTAGCATGTTACCTCGTCCGTGGTCAACCACCTCGTAAACGTCGCACGACAAGAGACCTCTGAAACATCGTTATGATTAGATTTAACAGACGCGAGAAAGGGAAACAAAACACGTTACACTCCCTGCTGCTGGATACCAGGAGCATCCGGACCTTGATTGCTTACCTCATGCTAAGAAATCTACGCATGAAGGATCTTGGTGGCGTATCAAACGATGTTGACTACCCATGCAGGAGATATTAAACAAAGCACGAAGTAAAAGGTGCGTTCAATGATTCCTGAATTCACAGCCAAGATAGAATTATCGAGTGGACTTACACGTCACCAAGAATCTTGGGGGACGTAGACATGACATAGGTCGAGATTTTCTCTCTGACTTAGGTTTCAAGTTCGATTTCACTACCAGTCGTGAATGGGGCACCGGCCATATCTATTTCCTATGAAAGACTAGCGAGCACCAATGAAGAAGAAAACTTTTTCATTCCTGATCCTACGCTGTAATGCACAGGAAGATCGTACAAGAAGAATCCTTGATGGAAATAAGAACAAGCTGACTTTAAGGCAGGTTTGCCAAAGCAAGATCAGTTAAACACGGAAGAGAAGGACCAGCTTCACTCCTTACTGACAATTACTCTGACCTATTCGATGTGTACTTTGGGAAGTTGGCTGATGGACTGACTTCAAGTATAACTTCTCCCTGATGCTAAACCCTATCATGTCCAAGAGCCTTATCCTATTCCACGGGTTCCATACCAACAACTCTTAAGATGGAGTTAACGTCTCTGCAAGACAGGAGCTACTCAAGAAGGTAAACCCCGTCCGAGTGGGGGCATCACTTTTCATCATTCCACAAAAGATCGGATCTGTAGATTCTTTCTGATTTCCGGGAACTGAACAAAAGGATTAAGCGTGAAGCTTATCCTATCCAAAAAGACAGAACATGCTTTTGAATCTAGACGGATTCAAATACGCTACTAGTTAGACTGAACAGGATACTACTACACACGAGCTGTCAGCTCACTCGAAACAACTCTATACCATCGTTACTCCCTGGGAAAGTAGAGTACCAGAGGATTGGCCAATGGACCTATGTAATAGTATCGACATTTCCAGGAGAAGATGAGGAACAATAATGCACGAACAGATACGTCCGTGCATACATTATGATCAATCATCCTAAACGGGTCTATGCAGATCACGTTGAAAGTTGATGAAGTTCCGAAGGCTGCGAGAAGCCGGACTCAAGATCATTGCTACCAAGTCCTTCTTCGCAAGGAGAACTTTAATACTAGGTTACTGGATTACTCGAGAAGGAATCCAACCTTACATAACAAGCAAATAGAGCGATCAAGATATCGCTCCTTCTACCAACAGGAAGGAACTCCGTAGATGCAATTGGACTAGTGGAACTACTATCGAGACATGTGATTAGCGATCACTGTATCTGGCCCCACTCGCTTCGTTGACTTCCAAAAAACAATCGAAGTGGAATGGGAAGACGAACACGACAAGGCATTTAGCCAGATGAAGAAGATCTATCAGCAAAAAACCTTGCTCGCCTACCCTGATTTCAACGATACATTCGTTATCACACGGATCGAGTGATACTATACTAGGTGCGGTAATTTCCAGAAGGGAAAACCTATCGGATTCTACAGCAGGAAGCGTCAACCCTGCTCAGACAGCGTTACACAGTTACCGAGAAGTAACTTCTCAGTATCGTAGAACTCTGAAAGAATTCCGAAACATTCTTCTAGAACAGAAATCGTACAAGGACCACAAAATCTTACATTAAGAAACTTCAATACCGATCGCGTAAGAGATGGCGCATTATTCTGGAAGAATAGCGCTCTGAACTACGGTACACAGGGCGAACAGAACATACTCGCCGATGCGTTGTCGAGACTAACATCTTAACAACGACGGTTTCTTCGAACGATGGACGCCGCGTGATTGCTGAGTCATGGCGCAGAAAGAGGACTTCGCACTAGTGAGTTCCCCTCTCTCTTCCCCGAGAGAAATCGTCAGAAGCGACAACGATATCAAGGAAGCTCCTCAGGGACAACACAACACCTACAAGAAGCATCTTCCCTAGAGGGATAAGTCTACGAAACTTGTAGTCTAAGGACGAGAAACGTCTTCGTACTAAAACTATGCGAGAGAAGCTAGTGAATGGGTACGCATTGTGTAGATTCCGAGCCATCCTGGCGAGACTTGCACGGAACTAACCATCAGCAACACTACACCTGGAAAGGACTGCGAGACTGTGAGGCCCGTATGTCAGCGTTGCCGAAGCTGCCAATAACAAACCCAAGACGCGTAAGCTGGTATTGAATGCCTCCAAAGACTGCGAGGAGATCCTTGGAAAGACTATGTATTGACCTGAATAGGCTCCTTACAACGTCGGGATTCCCAAGAAAAAGGAATTCCTTCCACTTCATTGCGTGACAATTTATTGATACCGTAACGGATGTGTTCGAGGATTGCAAGATCTGCTCCAAGGAGCAGCAAGAAGTACGCATCGTACCTAGAACAAACGTGGCTGACTCGGTATCATGCTGCTGAGGTTATCATGGATAGAGGACGTGAGTTCCGCGCGAGGTCGAAAAGACACTCGGGATGAATATGGACTTCGTCGCAAGTTCATCACCACGCGAACCTCAAGCCAACTCTATGTCGAGCGTGCTCATCAAACCATAACTAACTTGATCGCTGTTCAAAACATCAAGTGCCAAGACGACCTCGTGAATGGATCTGGGATGGAGTCCTCACGGCGGTTCGCTTTGCAATGAATGCCACGATTCATACCACCTTGCGTGCAACGCCCGACAGCTCGTGTTCAATCGTGACGCGATTCACAACGTCCGGTTCGAAGCCAACTGGAAGTACATTAAGGAACGTCGCCAACGACTAACCACAAAACAACGATAGGAAAACGCAACGCGTGTCCCATCAATACAATGTCAACGAACTGTGATGATTCAACAGTATCACACCGCAAGTACGGTCATCCAAAGTACAAGGTCCTAACTATAGACCGAGTCAAGACAATGGCACTGTACGGCTCCAACATGCTACCGCAACGGCGAGCACGTCTACCAGACTTGGAACATAAGGTATACAACCATACAGGCCTGATCCCTCTTGTAGGTTGCCATCGTGCGACGCACATGTCTACATCCAAATCTCATGAGAGTGCCCCGCACTTTAAATCATATGTTCTCCTTGTCCACTGCTGTCGCGCCTTCTGTGGCCCTTGTCAGGGGCGAATGCAATACACGGCTCTTAGCCTTATTCGCGACCTCGATCCTAGATAGGGTTTGAGTTGACTCATGACTGAGTCTCTCGTGAATAGTCATTTGAGACAGTTCTCAATGACCGCGCTAGTCATACAGGTTGATGATGAAACATCGCTTGTAGATATTTAGCCAGCGTGGAGTACTTCCAGCTACTAGACCCAGGCTAGACAAACCTTCCACGTTCGTTTTGATCGTGGAGAGACGTAGGATCTACCACAACCTACTCTATCACACTTTATAGTCTCCGCGGGAAGCCAGATCTACGATCCGTTGATGATGATCTCTCTCGTTGATTAGTTTTCATAGCTTTCTAATCTCTCTCATAACTTTCATTCTCTCAAACTCAAAACACTCGAAAGATCTTTACACTAGCTTTTAGCGTAGTGCAATTGAATGCGCCACATAGTCTAGCTAGTCTAACTGGCGAAATGTTTTCATAAAAATCGTGGAGTTCATACGGTAGATCCAATGCTGTCTCGCATGATGTATAAACAGCCCTGCAGACTCATGGGAAAACTTGAAAGTGCAATATTATTGTTATTCCTGGCATGTTCCAATCGACTGTTGTGGGCGGAGAAGAGAAAGTCGAGGCAGCATCAGCACCCTTGAGCGTGAACTAGCCGAGTACGATGTAGCTCCAGCAAGCGTCCATCCCTGGCAATACCGGTATCGGGGTCCATATTGATCCTTTTGTTTCGCTTGCCTTTCATCTAGCTTGCTGCTAGCTAGTACGCTGTATTCCCATCATTATCATGGCTTCCAAGCCAAAAACCAAAAATCGGACTCTGATGCGCCAGTGTTACCGTTACTCACTCAAAAGGATGTGTGGATAAATGGTATCCTTCCTTTGTTGGAATGGGCCACTATGCCATTGTAGGATCTGTCAACAACAAGATGAATCACCTCTACAAGGACTATTGTGATTCCGTGTAGGATCCTCCAAGAGTACGGCTTCGGGCAGAGAATAATTTTGGAGAATCAACAATATCAGCAACTAGCACGGTCACAACCTCTGGTGCTGCTTTCCAAAATGAGTCCACTGCAGAATTTTGGCTCAGTGACAATTCCAACACAAAATTTCCTTGGCATGACATAGTGTGCACAACCATTGCCAAGCTTGGAAATCTGCATGTTCTCAAATGGGCCCGTGGCAAAGGCTTTCCATGGGATTATTGGACATGTGCTCGTGCTGCTGAAAATGGGCATCTGGAAGTCTTGAAATGGGCCCACGGAAATGGTTGCCCTTGGGATGAATTCACTTGTGAAAAGGCTGCCAAAGGTGGGCATTTTGAGATACTGAAATGGGCCCATGCAAATGGTTGCCCTTGGGATGGACTCACTTGTGCATATGCTGCAGGAAGTGGACATTTGGGGTTGCTGAAGTGGGCGCGTGCAAACGGCTGCCCTTGGTCTTCATACACTTGTGCATTAGCTGCTGAACATGGCCATTTGGAAATTCTGAAATGGGTACGTCAAAATGGCTGCCCATGGGACATTGATAGTACTTGTGCTGGTGCAGCCAGGGTTGGGCATCTTAATGTATTGAAGTGGTTGCGTGAAAATGGCTGCCCATGGAACGCCAACACTTGTACAAATGCTGCTTGGGGTGGACATTTGGAAATACTGAAATGGGCCTGTCCATGGAATCAACAAACTTGTACAACTGCGGCTTGGAGTGGACATTTGGAAATACTGAAATGGGCCAGAGACAATGGTTGTCCATGGGATGCCGATACTTGTAGATATGCTGCTCTTGGCGGACATTTGAAATACTGAAATGGGCCCGTGAAAATGGCTGCCCCTGGAATGAATATACTTGTGTATATGCTGCTGGAGGCGGCCATTTGGAAATACTGAAATGGGCCCGTGAACAGGGCTGTCCATGGAATGCAGTGACGATCAATCTAGCTAGAGATTGTGGTCAGTGCCATGTTTTGGATTGGGCCCTTGCAAATGGATGTCCTGAATAAAAAGGTGGTAGACCAAGTTGGATTTCTTTGTGAGCTGAAGATGCGTTGATGGGCAAATCAGACTGCTGTATGGCTCTCCCATCGCTGATGCATACATGTAGCTGCTAGCTAGCTAGGACGGTACATCTGATTCGAACTATTTATTGTTAATATCATTATGGGCTACGCTAGTGCCATGATACCACTATGGCCTACCGGTAGTGCTACTGGTACGTATGGAAGACTGTTGGGTTGTTCCCAGCTCTCGTTTTTTGGGTCCTTTTGTCGCCGCACAGTATTGCCCCCGATGCCTCGTGTACCGTACCTATGGTTAAGTAGTGTCATCCAAAAAAAAATGTTGCTCTTTCTTTGCGGCAATGGCTTCCTTTGACTGTCAGGACCACACTACAGTAGGTGGATTAGATGGTTCACCAACTACAAATACCCATTCCAGCATCGCCAAGTGGTCACTTTGAGTTGAGTTGGCTATCATGTTAATGTAAATTTTTGGTAAAAAGTGAGGCTCACCCGGCGATTTCTTTCCGAATTGGGATTGAAAGTCAAACCGTTTCTCTAAGTCACACATTCTAATCACACTTTTCGCGAAACAAGCCTGTCAATCTGCGAAACATTATTGATCTAAAGTAAATAACACAATAAATCCCCGTCAATCGACCAAGCACCATTTGACCACTGAAACATCTGTAAAGAGATGCTTTCTCTCACAAGCAATCCACCATCGACCCAGTAAGATGCCCTGAAAGATCCCATCCGATCCCCAACAGCCAGCGACATGTCGCGAAACAGCGAAGATCTCACAAATTCCACCAAGATCGCGAGGAAAGATCGCGACGAAAGATCGGGACGGAAGATCGCCACAACATCATCCTGTGGCCACAGCCTTAATATAAAGACAAGCAACCACACCCCACAAACACACAGCCACAATCCCTTTGTTGCATGCACTGCAACACTCACTCTTACACCTCATCAGCAAGCTAGGCATCCAAAGATGGCAACAGTTCAAAGGGAGTTAGAAATAAGAGCATATAAAAGCAGTGCAAACAGCAACACAAAAGCTCACCTTTCCATCCTCTTCCTCTGGAATGAAATTCGCATCATCAATCTCATCCCCATTGTCGTCAAACTGAACCTCGTCTTGATCAACCAACAAGTCAATAACGTTGCCGTCCCTGTCAAGCTCAAAGCCAAAGAGATTGCCCGTCTCCAGTCGAGCCGCCACATCCTCCGCACTCTCCTCTTGGAGAACCGCATAACCACCACCAAGATGCGGAATTGCATCGGCGTGCCACCACTG
Source organism: Seminavis robusta (assembly GCA_903772945.1). NCBI lineage: Eukaryota > Bacillariophyta > Bacillariophyceae > Naviculales > Naviculaceae > Seminavis > Seminavis robusta. Next base: position 862 of record CAICTM010002969.1, on the reverse strand, counting down.
GTACTTCATCGTCAGAATATCATCCACAATATTGCGGTAGCGAGCACCACCGCGACGTTCAACGAATGTACCGTCCTTCACCATTGCCGCTTTATTCTCTTGCGCTCGAATACCCTTCTGGTCGCCAAGGCCTTGGACGACAGCGCCTCTAGCCAGGTGAATCGCCATCATCGAGTCTTCGAATCGATCCATATCCTGGACGATGCGTTCGCTGGGCGGTGCGCCTTGGAGAATACGATGGTACGCTTCCTGCCCACGCTTTGGTGTCGAGATGGTGAACTTGGTTGGGTCGTCATCATCCAAATGGCTCGTAATGATGATATGACGATTCACTGTGCAAGCGGAAACATTTGAGCTGTGGGACATGACGGAAGATACTGCTATGGTGGACGAAGGTGGTGGTACTTTATGATCCCGTTTGTTCGTGAGAAATCTCAAGACTCTCAAAGGTTGCCGTGCCGCATGTCGGAAGTCTTCGAATGTGGTCCCACACACAACTACTACGCAAGCGTGCAAATCCCTACAAGTCCGCTATGGTGAGATTGGCGAGACTTCATTCAACTATCCACTACTCTGAATTCGACGAGGATGTGTCACAGAGGTGTCAAGCACATGTACAAGGAATCCAAGCTCTTCTTTCGCAAGCACCGACTAACTTTCACGGCTGGTATTCTATCACGATGCGCTTTCCCAGATGACGTCCAAAGAATGCTACGAGTGGATGGAGGAACACGGCTACCTTGCGCACTGGCTTCTTCCTGTTGGATTGAACCTCACCAGCAATCGTCTCGACAATTCCCGTCAGGCAACAGTCCAGAGGCCAACGCTTGGGATACGTCTCTCAACAAGGACGTGAATGATT
>CAICTM010002968.1:0-10030 GCA_903772945.1 Seminavis robusta | reverse complement strand
AGCCTCCCAATCGCTTTCAGTCGGAGACTGTACCCTCGTGCAAAGCACTGCGATGGTTATTACGTATGCTACATTATTGTGACAGCACGCGTAACGACAAACTTATCCTTTCTGCCGATAATTTGAATGTGATCAAGTGGTACGTTGATGCAGCTTTTGCTGTTCACCCTGACTTCCGTTCCCACACAGGTGCAGTCGCTACTCTTGGACAAGGTGGTATTATTACCATGTCGAAGAAGCAGAAGCTCAATACGAGGAGCAGCACCGAAGCAGAGTTGGTTGGTGCCGATGATACCGTCCAACAACTGTTGTGGACACGTTTGTTTATGGAGTCTCAGGGTTACCGCATGGATACCGTCCTCAAACAAGACAACAAGTCGACGATCCAATTGGAAAACAACGGCAAGGACAGTTCTACAAGTCGTACGTGAGCTTTGAATATTCGTTATTTTTTCCTTACCGACCAGATACATCAGGGTAATCTTGTGGTCGAGTATTGTCCTACGGACAAAATGATAGGAGATTTTATGTCGAAGCCATTGCAAGGAGCCGCCTTCAAGAAATTCCGTGATCAGATTATGGGATATGCTCCTCCATCCGATTTTTAGGGATGGAGGCAGGAGTGTGTTGAGTCATGAGTATCCGGGACTGAAATTCGAAATCGACTGGACCACCAAAAGCGATTCCTCACTTTTCTTTTTAGACTGACTTTTAAAATAAGCTCCACCATGGCCAAACAGTCTCTCTAGTGTTTAATCAACACCCTCGAGTTCCCTCAATACATGCAAATTTTTGAAAAGCTACCTCCTAACGGAAACCCGTGTTCTGCAATGAGGAGTGAGGCAATGCTCGCCAGCAATGGTCCAACTTCATAAAGACACACTGTTCACAGAGGAGGACGCCCCAGAGTTTCTTGAGAACCAGTTCTTGGGATTCCCATTACTGTCAAGACAATACACCTTGCATTAGTCCACGATGTTGTGGCAAAGAAACTTGTTGGGTCAACAGGAGAGGATGCCTTTAACAAGGCATTCAACAAGATCTGCAATACTGAAGGGGGTTATTCCCAGTTTGACATTATCATGAATGCTCTGTTTATCTCACCTCACACTTTTCCACGGGAAGCCGAACACCGAAGCGCTTCCCCTCTGGATCTGTCACTACAAGAACAACAACAACACTAATAGCAACAAACACAACCAATCGGTCATACCTATACCATTACACTACCTATTAGCACCATTAGAAGCATTGAAACGAAGCGAAAGGACCTCAGGAAGCCTGTTTTCTGTTATCTTGTTGAAGAGTACTGTTTTACTATAGGATTCAACTCAACGTCATCACGGAAAACATACACCCCTTTCTCCTCTCTTTATCTCTCATTCAAGCCCTCCGGTTGACAGGATCGACACCTCCTCTGGTATCTCCTATCAAGCGCACCTCTCCTATCAAGCGACTATCAAAGCGGCCTTCCCCAGTTCAGATTAGAAAGCCATCCCCATTGAAATCCTACGAGATCGGGCGGGTCTTCTATTCTCGACTGCCGACGGCCAAGTTGGACGAATTTGAACACAAGAAGAAGTCACCGGTCTTCCCCAGCACAGCACAGAAAACAATTCCCATATCTATTTGTTGTTTTCTCAGCTACGCTCCTGACGTCCATCGAAATCCCATTGTCGATCCTCTTTTTCGAACGATCGATCTTTTTCCTCCACAACAACAGGCTCGGTTAACCTCAACCCTAAGGCAACCGGTGACGTTGATTCGAATCGAATCGCGAATCGAATCGATCTCTGAATCGAATCGATCCAAGACTCGCTACTCCGTGAATCGACTTCCCGCGACCGTACCTCTTCCTCTGTACGCACCTCTTCCTCCGTACGCAGCCTACTGTCATCAAGAAGGACTTCACGAGATACCTGCAGTGACCACCCAGAAGAGAACTACACCTGTATTCTTACTTTCTCACCGGCCACTAGTGGTTTCTCCCGACGTCCTTGTTGGCACTGATCCTACTGAAATCCAACCAGTCCTATCCCTATACAGACTGATTGACTGATCGACACCTGCTGTTACAACATTGATATCTAACTCCTCACCAAGAGGAACAACAAACAACAACAGAGTTACTGTAAGGACTTGAGTTCAAGAGTTCACCGGCTGCATAGGGCCCCCTGCAGTCAGTCGTCCTCCTCAAACTTTATCACCAGGCTGGCTGCACTCTCATCGTTCAACAGCCCCTCCCTGGGATATCCAGCTCCTCTCCAAAGGATCCCACCCCACAAGAACAACTACAAAAGCTGCCCCTCTAGCGTGTTTGGCTAGATTGTGCAACACTTCATTGACACAGCCACCTCTCTGCTACTGCACCTGACTCTCCTACTGAGCCTCAGGAACTCCAAAAGGATTGAGCCCCAGACAGAACTGCAGCGTGGTGTGGCATAGATATTAATACATAACTGACTCTATCTCTCTCATTGATTGTTGAGTGACTCTCCAGTGACTTTCCATAGTTCCACCTGAATCGAGTACCCTCTCCACATCTTGGCTTGACTCTCTGTTGCTGCTTTGCATTGTCATCCCTACAACAGATTGAGTACCAGCCCTTGAGACAACACAGTGCCACCCAGTAACACAGCCCCATCAACCAACAACACACCTTGATCCCCCACCACTGCCTCTACTGGCTATAGCGTGACTTCTCCAGTTTTCCCTGAAAGAATCCCTAACAGCCTTGGCTCTGATACCATCTTCTCCTGCAGGTAGTGGTATACCTGCACCAGACTTGGCCACAGCCTTTGATCCAGTGCAACAACAACCCAACAATTGATATAAACCTTGATTACCAGTGCCTCAGTGCATTGCCCTTGAATACACCCTTCTCTACAATCATCTCGCCACCTCACAAGCAACCTCCATGCTTGCGTTGAAGCAACGACACTACAGTCAATACTCCAGGATACACAACTCTCCCACCAACCCACCTACCACCCACCATGACTTCCCCATGTCTACCCACAACTTCACTCAAACCCAAAGGTCCTCCCAGACATTCCCCCACTCCCCCACTTCACCCAACCAACCACATCTACCATCCTCCGCAGACTACACAACACCACTCCCCAGATGATCAGCCAACAGCTCCTAGAGCATGCAGCCATCTTGAGGATCACACCCTTCCGAATCACACCCTACCTATCAGGGAGGATGCCTTTGTTCTCACCCTTGAACACAGGCACGCCTCTATCTACAACACACCATCAACCATGCTACATCCCAACTCCTACAACAACACTCCAACCCCAACAGGATCTCCCCTCCTGCCCGTGGCACCAGCCCACTCCCGTGCCCCTTATCCCCTTCTATTGACTCAACAACCCTCGAACAGCCCACAACACTCCAGCAGCACTGTGCCTCCCTCCTGGAACCACACACTGCCAGTGTGTCATTGACCCCATCTTCTGCCTGCTTGTTGGCCTCTATCTAACAATTTTTGTGCATTGGATGGGTTACACCCTGCTCTGGTCCAGCCTGAGGAGTACCACCTCCTACGGGCTCTGCTGGCATCTTGCCTTCATGCCAAGGCCTTGCCACAGCTTGGGACCTGATCACCCAGACACACTTACTGGTGAGCACTCTTTGGTCTGGCAATCTAACTGGTCCTCACGGTCCCTTTGGTGATAATGGTTTCAATACCGACAAAAATCCTGTGTAAGCCCTGTAACCCAGGTTTTGCGCTGCAGGTTCCCTATCAATGTGCTCACCCCCTACCCAGGGCATCTGTCTACTTGGTGCTGGCTCCACGTTGGGCCAGTGGATGAGGTCATGTTGATTGGGCAAATAAGTAGATGACGACTCAGCTAGGTGGGGGCTTCCCCACCACTTGCCCGCGTCATAAAAGCCACTCCGTGGCCATAGTTTGTTAAACTAATGAGTATTTTACACCTGTTTATCTCACCTCACAAGGATGTCATCTCATGGACAGTCCGCAATCAAAGAAAGAATCGCCATCCAAACTTGAAGAAAAACCTCTCTAGACATCTGGATGTTCTGGCGAAGGATGATTTCAATGCGGCTGTCCCAAAGCTTGGTGTCATGAAACATGGACATGACCCTACAATCAGGAGGGCAAAAGTGGGCACAACAAAGTTCAATGCCATTGTGGATAGAAAGATACTTGGGACAATGTGTGTGAATGGCGATTCTTGTTTGCATGGTAAAGACCAGAACTTTTGCCACTTGCCTGGCGTGGCAGAGGCTCTCTTTACTGACTGGATTGCTGGCAAAGAGGTCCCAGCAAGACACTTTGGGAAATCAATTGAATTGCACAAGACACGAGTCATGGACAGTGCATTTGCATGGCCATGACTGGACCTTTCCTGTGTGCAAAATAGATTCAGCACCAGAGGTGTCAGTGTAACAAACTTTCTCGAATCGAATCTCTGGCTCTGCACGGTCAGGATGGTCTGTTGCTCCCTACGTTCCTGCATGGAAAATAAAATGCAAGAACATTACGCCACCGTCGTTCAAAGAGGGAAACGGCCACTATAGATGGCCAGACAGAACATGCAATGAGCTTTCTAGTGAAGATTGCTTCTTTTGAACGCCAAAGTTGCTTGTTCCGGCCACTGCTTGCTAGCCGCACCGCATTCGACTTCTAAAGCCTGATAGTAGCGATGGATTTATCTTTCCTCTATGAAATATGAGATTCGAAACTCCAATAGTGGAACCGGGTTGCCTTGATTGTCCTGCTTGGTACTTCAGCTAGCTACTTAGTAATAGCCAATCCATGCATTCCAAAGAGGCTCCATAAACCGTTCGAATTTCTCACTCGGTGGATTTCCACCTCCGCAGCTCTGCAGTCCTTTTCCTGCTAGAGAAAATTAAAAAAATCCTGACTGAAAACCGTCGGACGGGGCGCACCGGTACGGTACAGTAGTACAGTCGTACACACTATAGTGTCCGCAAAAGGCTTTGCTGTTTGACGTTTACTCTTACTCTTTCAACTTTTGCACATTTTTAGTGGTTGAGTCAGCAATAAATATTTTCATTTTCGTGTTTCGTGCTTCTTCCAGATCCATTCTGCAACCAATTACCAGGAACTTAAGGGACAAGGTCCAATCAAGAAGAGGAAAAAGGAAATTTACTGTTTACCTCGTTTACGGATTTAATGGGTAGATGGCATAGATTTACATTTTACTGTTTACTGTTTCACTTTTTGATTTCATGAAAGTTTGCTAAAAAGAGTGAAACTATCAGATGTAAACATGTGCAAACGCCTATTGCGGACGCTGTACTAAATGTTGTGACGTGGACCAAGGTGGAGTACGACGTACGTCATACGATTTTAGCAAAGAGTGACTGGATTAATTAATTAAGCAAATCTTACTGAGAGCTGTACCAGACACCGGTATTTTAATTAAGACCAGCAAGCTGCAAGGTGGTACATGTACCATTGATGAAGTACTAGTAAGTGACAGTTGGCATAGAGTTTCGAATGATCGAATCAAGTGACAGTTATTCCGGATTTAGAAAGCGCAAACAAAGAAATCACTTAGAGCCTAGCTAGTACTAAAACCGATATGGAAAGAGTTAGTTGGTAGTTGGTAAAGTTTCGGCACTGCCAGTCTTCTGTGTGTACAACGTCTGGCCGAGCAGCTTGAAGACCTCAAAATGCCTCCTGTCTGATGAGCCGAAGTTTTGACCCACTACAAGCTCGCTAGCTAGATCTTGTCTAGTAGAGCTCACAGCATTCGCTTGTCCAACTCAGCGTAACCTCTTTGGTCATCGACAAGCGAACCCGTCCTTGGTGAGCAAGCAACGTCTTCGGTTAGATCTACTAGCAATCTAAGAGTCTTCCTCGACTCCCAGCCACCGCCTCAGCCGTCCGCACTCCGGATGACATGGGCAGTTCACTAGGACTATTTAGGGACGACTAAATACACCTGTGTGTGCAGTGTCGAAACGATAGTGCTAGAGTTTGGGAAACGGTGCTATCTAGTGCACCAATCCAAAACCGTTGGGATCCAAAACCGTTGGAAGGTGCAATCTGGTGCACCTAGCCAAAACCGTTGGAAACCAACATTGAACTGAGTAGCCCATGTCCAGCTGACGAAGCAGCGTGTCGTAGACACAGCTGCCGGAAGCCCCATGTCAACTGAGTCAGCGGACGGCTGGAGTGGGAGAAAACCACCTACTCTAGAGGGGAAAACCCACGGAGGCAAAGCTTTGCACACGGAAAGGGAATATGGCAGAGCTATATTTAGACCACTGCGATAGCAGTGGGGGGATGATTGCCAGCAAACGACATTAGGTCAGGCATAGAGTCGCCAGGACCAAATGTCTTCTGGCGCAGAATATCGGCGTGGCGTCGAGCCAGGCCCAGAGTATTACGTAAGTAATCCATAAAAGCGTTGGATTTCCAGCGCAGGAGCCATTGGATTTGGATTTCGTTGTACCCGGCTTCAAAGAGAAGCACGCAAGCGCCCACTCGGAGAGAGTGGGAACTCCAACGACGAAGTTTCGTCTTATCTTTGCTCGGGGAAAACCCAAACTGAGATGCAGCAATGGCACGCATAGACTTGAGGATAGCCTGGGGATGAACTGAATGGACATGGCCGTATCGATTGTAGACAAATACCGACAAAGGGGTTTTCACATCCTCAAGGCTTCGAAGGCGGATAAAGCGTCGCAGGATTCGAAACATGGCGCAAACCATACAGAGGTGGGGGTACCCGAACAAAGCAACAAAGAGTCGCCACTGCCCATTCTCTCCATTCTTCTGCTGGCGAAAGCACAGCCAAAGTTCAGCCACCATTGACACGTCAATGGGGTTGTCAGCAGTGCCAAGAATAGCGGCACCTTCCAGGATGGTACCGTTGTGAAGCTTTACTTGGACATCACCCAAGCAGAAAGCGTAAGGATCACCATAGATGTTCCGATAGGGAAAATCAGGATCAATGTGGGTCGATTCGGGCTGGGCCCACTCAACCTTTCGGAGTCCAGCGCGAAGAGCAACAACATACCAATCGGCCAAGACTTCGTCAATGTGGTCAGACCAAGGAGCTACCTTGGCTCGCGCAATAGCATCGTACAACATTGGGAGCGTGAAAGCTTCGCGCCGCTGGATGGCCTTCTCATACTTGTCGATATTATCGTAAATCGATTTCAGATGATGGCCCATGGACTCCGAGAAATGAGAATCTTTGCGGTAGTCGCAAAAGGTCTGGGATGCCTTCAGGAGAAGGGCAGCTGCATTGCGGATATAGGTTTTGATAGTACTCCCCTTGATGCGCCGACAATACAAACTGCCGTCTGACCAGAGGTGCTCGGCATACATACACAAAGCCAGCTGGATGGCTTCGGGATCGGCATCTTTGATCTCCAAAATTGGAGGGGAGATCGGGACTGGAGTGGTCCAGTCTAAATCATAAGCGAACCCGATGAAATGCAATTGGTGCGAACGAGCTGTCCCAGCTCGCTTGGAAGACTTGGTACCTCCATTGGAGATCTGGAGAATAGACTCCAAGAGAGGAGCTGTAGCAAGGCGGGACTTGGGCGGAAAGAACTCCAGTTTCGCATGAAGCTGAACTTCTGGTACAGCTGCTCAGCCCGTTCACGATGAGAGAGGTCAAAATGGGTGGGACGTGAGATAAAATCGGCCAGAATATTTTCAACACCGGCAATATGCTGAGCAGTGATACTGATGCCAGAGGTTCGCAACAATTCACAGTAAACGCCAAGCAAACGCTGACCCTGGGGGGACTTGGTGGTGGCACGATTCGCCCAAGAAGAAACAGAGGACGTGTTGTCGGACCAAGACAACACCACTGGAATTTCGGGCTCCCCATAAGGGAAAAGTTCTGCTTTCTCCTCGGGAGAGAGAGAACGGAGGGCAACGATGGAGCCGGCCAGTTCCAGAATGATCGTCAAGAACTCCAACTGATTGATGTGGATGAAGTTGGGCGAAGAGGGGTCCAGCTTCAGGCATCGACGAACACGGTCACTCCAAACAATGTCAAACCAGAACTTGAGTTGGGGGCTGTAACCACCAGCGCCATATTCACTGGCATCGCCCCAGGCGATAGCGTGGGGGTCTCTGGGAATGATGGTTCCGATCTTGGCCTCAAACGGAATAGGATCCGACTTCAAGTAATGGAGAATGTTGGACAAGGAACTGCGAAGGGACGAATCGACCGTCTGGGTTCCTTTGTTGCGCCAAATCAGAAGGGCTTTCTCCCGTGCCAAGATGTTTTTGACACGTTTCCAGAGAGCCTCAGGTAGCTCTGCATGCAAGTCGGCTGCCTTCTGCTTGCCAATTCGTTCCCAGGTTTTGCGCTGGGTGAAATAGAGGCGCTGCAACATCCGATTCTGGAGGGCAAAGAACCAAGGGCGTGCCCACACCACATAGCGTGTGTGGTTTTCCAAGACGCCTAGAGCTCAGCACCCTCGAGCAATTGAGAACCGATCCTTCTGGAGCCAATCCTCGAGGCGGGAAATGAGCTCGGTTTTCTTGTGCTCCAACATGGAGATAGACAATCGCCGGGTGTCCCAATGGCGGCCAACAATCTGGCGCAAATGGCCATGGAGGGATCCAACTTCTCCAAACTCAATGGGTTGCTGATGTCAGGGGAGGGCTCACCGAGAATGTTGTAAAGGCTAACGATGCTGCATGCAATCGTGCGCTCATAGTAGCCCTCACATCAGCTTTAGCACAATCATCAACATGATGAAGGAAAGGTGGTGGGAGACGATTACCATCGCTGTCATGGATGCCTTGATGCTGACTATCACGGGTAGCTTTAGAGAAGCTGGCAATTTCAGCCTCCGTCGGCTCTGGGGTGAACTGGATCGTTGGTAAATACTGGCGCGCCATTTCAACCACATTGGGCTCATTGAGCCACAGCCACGAGCAAGCCAGGCACGAGCAAGGGCAATCCGGTCCCAGTTGGAAGGAGTGGTATTGTCTCCGAAAGTGCCACCGGTATTGAACACGCCGAAACCACACTGGACACTCGTATGCATGGCAACCAAATTGGGGTGATATTTCAACCACGGAAGGCACCACTGACGTCATCGTCGCCAAGGTAGATTTCCTCAAACTCGGCGTCAATCCGCGCATTCCACAGCCATTTCATAAACTCTTGTTCGATAGCCACACAGACAACTGGTTTTCGTACGAAGAGTCCGTCCAGTCGTTGATCGAAACGGAAGAATGGGTGGGACGGAAAGAACTGTCAAAGATCACTCTCGGTTTCTTGTACTTGTTGTCCAGTCCACCATGCCTTGGGGGTAACGTGACAGTTCAATACAAAGGAATGACCGCTTATCGAAAGTAAGACGTACCCTTTTTGACATCCTTCACCAGAGTCTTGTAAGACTTCTCCGGGGCCGTTTCGCAGCTCTTGTGATTCCCGTACTTGAAAAATGCTGGAAGTTCTCCTCCGTGAATCGGCATTGCAGTGCCGTGGAATACCCTGGATAAAGATTCGCTCACAGTCTTCGTAGATGTCATCGGGGATCTTCCCTTTAGGTAGCGAAGCATCTCTGGAACATTTGCGATGAGCATTCACATGCGGACCTCCACCCAACTGGACAAGAGCAGCAGCGTCACCATCGAAGAACAGCAAAGGCAGCGGTGGCCATTCGGAAGCGATGGGGGTCCACTTCTGTCATGTTCTCCCAGTCGGAAGGATAACCCCGAAGGTGTTGAAATCCACGTCACCGTAATTCATCATCAGTTCGAGTAAAAGTTTGACATCGTCATCCGTGGCCGCCATCGTTTCCCACTTCCTCGCGTCATGAAACCCGATTTCCACAGTGGTAGAAAGACATGGCGCCGAGTTGGAACGGTACGAAACGACGATTGATATTCTCCTTACCGTTAGGTTCGTCGACCATAGCCTGAACCCGTGACTGCACTTGGTGGCAGCGAAGTGATTAAGCTACTTCTTCCGGTAGAACTGCGTGAGGAGTAGGATGCCGTGGCTTGGATGCCGACGAGGATCCTTATCCGAGGGATCTCTCTCTT
>CAICTM010002967.1:0-10030 GCA_903772945.1 Seminavis robusta | reverse complement strand
CGTGAATAGTCATTGAGACAGGGTTCTCAATGACCGCTCTAGTCATACTAGGTTGATGATGAAACATCGCTCTAGATATTTAGCCGCGTGGAGTACTTCCACGCTACTAGAGAAATGCTAGACGAATCTTCCACCCGTTCGTTTTTGGATCGTGGAGTGATAGGATTGCTACCGCAACCTACTCTATCACACTCTACAGTCCCCCGCGGGAGTTCAGATCTATCGATCCTTTGTGTGATTCTCTCTCGTTGATTAGTTTCATAGCTTTCAATCCTCTCATAACTTTCATTCTCTCAACTCAAAACACTCGAAAGATCTTTACACTAGCTTTTAGCGTAGTGCATTTTGTTAACAAACACAATAGCTTTCAGCTACCCTAACCTATTCCTCACCATGAAGATTGCAAAGACGCATACACCAGCTTCGAGTCCAAGCTGCGGACAAACCAATCCTTCCTCTCATCGACCTCGACGATGAATGCGAAATCGAAGATTCTCGCTCTACCACCTACAACTTCGCACTGTTCCAGCAGTGCTAACAGCGCCAAGTACCTTCAAGGTTCAAATCATCAATGGATCTGGAGACTCCACGTCAGACCATCAAGTGGCTGGACGTTGGAGAAGGTCTTCGTCGGGCTCGCCATTGCCAGCCTGACGACAAACATATAACCTCCTCAAGGAGAATGACTTCTAGCTCTGCCAAGAGAGTTACGAAATCTAGCTGTGCAGGCCACGTGAAATACGTTGGAATGCCTTGCGCCAGATTGCAGTCAACGCGATTCCTCCCACGCGACATACGTGCGGTGAAGACGAAGCCACTTTCCAAGCACTTTCCAGACTGCCTGGAACGGAGCAGCTCAGCTGCTTTGGACGACCTGACATTACGTTTGGAATCAATGCCTGTGTCGAAGCGGTCTGTCCCTACAAGGCTCTTGAAAAGAAGAAACGCTTCATGCCGCCGCAAGATGCGTAACACCGCTGATATGACTACTCGGGCTTAGTGTCAACAACCCCAGTCGGATAAACGCCGATGAAATTCCTCGTCTACCACCCTTTTGGGACCCAACCAAACGTTGAACCCATTGACGAAGTCATTGCACTATGTTTGTCAATGGAATTCCACGCTCGTGGATGAAGAAGCATGGAAGAAACGACTTCGACACTTTTCAGCTCCTATCGGAGAAACCATGGATTCTGCCGAACGCAGTCGAATCCTCCGAAGACTTTGACAGGGCGGTGATGCCAAGCAAGGTCCTTCGAAGAAGAACAAACAGCAAGAAGTACAAGCTACTCGCAACAACGACCACTCTTCCAAGAACGAAGAAAAATGGTGCGACTACCACGAGTCCATCACTCTCAAAACTGCTACTGCATGACTCTGAAGAACTCAAAGGGCCAAGTCTCCAGTCCTCGTCTGACAACGATAACAAGCCAGCGTCAACAAGAACAAAGACTGGAAACGCAATCCGCGGCGCCAAGACCTACCACCAAGAAGGAACCTCTGTCCACATGAAGAAATTTCCAACGCGTGCGGTTCAAGGCCTTGATGCAATAAGAAAAGCGAATCAACCATGTTTGCCAAGCGCAAGTCAGCAGACTCCGACAAAAAGACTCAGTCATGAGTCGAACTCAAACCCTATCTAGGATCGAGTCGCGAATAAGGCTAAGAGCCGTGTATTGCACAAATGGTTGGAGGTTGACCATCATCGCTGCTAGGCTATGCTTGCTCGCGAAAGAGAACCTCAACGCTCCTATTGACGTCATTGCTGATGTGGCAATTCTTCTCCTTAAGTAAATTTGGATCCAATGAGTCAAATGGGTTTGGGTCGGCTGTTGGGCCTACCCAAACAGTTCCCATTTGGGTAAGCCACATCGATCCACATGGTCGCTAAAACCCATTTGACTCAGTCGACTCAGGTCGGCCGGCGATACTCGATGCCAACCATTTGGATTTTGTTATTTGGGGTACCTGGGTATTGAATGGTCTTAGAGCATGCAATACCAGGGTACCCCAAAACCCATACATACAGTCTTGTCAAGACTCAATTGAGTGCCACGTGGGACCCACGAGTGCCACGTGGGACCCACATTCTACTCGCTGATATCATTTGGTTTTGGGTTTGGTTTGGGTAAAAAGCAACCAATACCCTAAAACCCAAAACTCATTTTGCCAATTACCGTATAGAACCGTACTACCTTGTCTGCCATCGTATCACCTCGTCTTGCGCCATGGAAGATGACACTGACTTGTTCGCAGCCACAGGCATGATGTTTGCGGCTGCTGGTGCTGCCGTGGTTGGCATTATGGACTCCTCCTCTGAGGAAGCTGATGAGGAGAAACCAGTAAGAGGCGGCATGGGAGGGCTTCGATCCGACATTGACGACAGTGAGAACGGTGGCTTGACGACAGTGAAAATGGTGGCTTGTACAATACTGCAATAAATTGAACCAAACAATTCACCTCCCAAACTGTTGATTTGAGCTATGAGTTAATGATGAAAGCATCCAAAAAATGTGCAAGAGTGCGAGATTTCCGACGTCGTTTTCGAGGAAGTGAATTGCAGCGTACTACTATCAATTTTGTGCCCTGTGCAATTCTTGCGACGATATCTTCCGAAACCCCAAGATCACACCTCTTCTCATTGGATTTCATCAGATCTGTCGGTTTATTTATGGGATTTGCCGTTTGGGTTGGCTTTGGGTCCAGCGCAAAGTCACCAGATTTGCGCAGCATGCAAGCGTTGGGCAAATCACATCTGCAAAAAATGACGTCATTTGTGATGTGATTCATGTTTAGGTCACCGCTATTGGGTTATGATTTGTGCTGTTGATCTGGCACTAGGGACCCTTAAGTCTTTAGGTCCCATGCCACATCACAACCACTATAATGATGTCAGCAAGCCCACTAGATGCTCACCCTGCTTGCCCAAGGACAAGTAGGATCCCAATACCGTTAGAGACTGTTAGAGTTGGCACTCCCCAGCTGGGCCTGTGTGATCCAGTATGGGATATCCACCTAGATTCCAGCAGCTCATAATTGTTAATAACAAACTTTAACTACCAATTCTTCACTAGGCTCCAGCCTGGATCAATAGTTATTAACAATCTAACTGAACCGACGAACTCTCACCAACAACAGTGTGCAAGTGAGAGCAACAACCAAAGCTTTCGCTCCGAGTTGACGTCCACTCCAACCAACTGACAATGTCGTCCTTCGCCCCCCTTGACCATTTCGCCAAGGCAATATTGACAGCCATCCCACCTGATGAAAAGCCTACCTACAATAGCTTGAAAACCATCCATCAGGAACTCAATGACAATGCCATGGCCATCACTTCTACCCTCGGAGGAGGACACTACGGCCACCTAGGACTAGTCCTTCCCCCAATCAAGTACAACGACTTACCCAACACCATTCCTTGGGTGAATCCAAACCACCCTGGAGAAGCACCAGTCCATGGAGCGGCACCTACCGGCCCCCAAATCACTGAAACCAATAGAGTCTTTGCAGCCAATGAAACAAAATTCCTCATCTACAGAGCCACCGAAACCGCGCTCAAGAAACAACTCATTGAAGCCGTCCCAGACACATTCATCAAGACACTCAAACATGACATGTATGGGTACGCACAAGTCACAGTCCTTGCCATGCTCAACCATCTAGATAGAACCTATGGAACAGTTGGCCCACAGGACCTCAGCGACAACATGAAACGAATGACGGCAGAATGGAGCCCTACTCAGCCCATTGAAGACCTCTACAATCAAGTGAAGGACGCACAGAAATTTGCAGCTGACCATGACCCAATCACGGACAAACACGCAGTCCGTGCAGCCATTGACAACCTTGAAAACAGCGGTGTATTCACCAATGCGCTATGCAAATGGAGGCAGAAGGAAATCGAAGAACAAGAATTCACCCACATGGAACGTCACTTCAACTCTGCCGACAAAGAACTCCACCGAATCCTAACAACTAAGGAAATGGGATTTGCCAACAAGGCAATCGAAAAAGGCAACACCAATGCTACCCCAAACGTCAATGTGGGAGGAACGCCCATGTATTATTGCTGGTCGCACGGATTGAGCACCAATGACAAACACACAAGTGCCACATGCAGCAAAAAACAGCCTGGTCATCGAGCTGATGCCAATGGCGACAACATGCACGGTGGATGTTGCATCATCCGCCGCCGCACTGGAGAAAAGGCAGTCTATCGACGCCCTAGTCGCCAGAACAATGACGAAAACCAACCTCCTCCTGCCCAAGGATGAGACCGACGGGAGCCACTCACACCAGTAAACAAACAAAGTAAACCAAAATCGAATGTAGCTTTTAAAGAACCACTTATAAAAAAGGAAGCTTTAACAACTGACAAAGAGAATGGTCCCCCGCAATCACTAGATAATGAAACAACAAAGGCAAAAAGTCCACCAATAGTCGCAGATACCGGCAGCACAGGACACTACCTATCCACGGATTTTATAGCCATGAACAATGAACAAATCATCAACATCCAACCGAGCACGAACCCAATTCGAGTCACCCTTCCAGACAACTCAATTATAGAGTCAACACATACATGTCAACTAGACATCCCAAACCTTCCAAAAGATGCAACCAAAGCACATCTATTTCCAACCCTTGGATCAACCTCCCTTCTATCAACAGGCAAACTATGTGATGCCGGATGTGAGGTGGGGATCTACCCCACCACTTGCCCGCGTCAATAAAGTCACTCCGTGACCAATAGCTTGTTAAGCTAAATGAGTAATTTAAACCCTGTGATGCCGGATGTGAAGCGACATTTAGGGCACACGAATGCCTCATCTCCTTTATGGGAGATGTAATCCTTACAGGCGAACGAAACCCAGCCACCAATCAACTGTGGGAACTGAACTTACAGCAACCACAAAACCACGCAGCCAACCTAATGGCCACAACACCTAATGCAACCACAGCTGATCTGGTTGCATTCGCACATGCGGCTCTGTTTTCACCGGTACCTTCTACGTTGAAGGAAGCACTCAAAAAGAAATACATCCACAATATGCCGGGGCTAACCCCGGACACCTTCAACCGATACACACCCCACTCAATCGCAACAGCCAAAGGGCACATGAACCAACAGCGGCAAGGACTGAGATCTACCAAAACAGAACCAGAACAACTTCCGTTGTTACCGGAACCGAACAGTCAATCGCCCGCACACGACGACGCATTTCCGACCCAACACGAAGAAACAGACGAAAGAGCTGCACACGCATGCTACTCAGCCGTCATCCAACCAACAGGCAAAACATTCTCCGACCGAACTGGAAGGTTCTTCATTCCATCCAGTACAGGCAGCAACTACCTGTTCATCCTGTACCACTACGATAGCAATTCCATCCATGCAAAACCAATGTCAAACAGGTCAGCGAAGTCGCATGTCGCGGCTTGGACTAAAATCCACAATCAACTTGTTAGAGCCGGCTTGAGGCCAAAACTACATATGATGGACAATGAATGCTCACAGCTACTACGTGACCAAATCCACAACGCTGGCATTGACCTCCAAACGACGCCAGCAGGCATCCATCGTCGCAACGCGGCTGAAAGAGCCATCCAAACCTACAAGAGTCACCTCATTGCAGGACTATGCACCACCGACACGAACTTCCCACTACATTTGTGGGATAAGCTCATCCCACAATGCACCATCACACTCAACCTATTAAGAGGATCCCGCATCAACCCAGCACTGTCAGCACATGCACAAGTCTTCAGCCAGTTCGACTTTACAGCCACACCAATCGCACCACCAGGCATGCATGTTGTAGTACACGAAAAACCTAATGAGAGACCTCCGTGGGCTCCCAAAGGCAAAGACGGATGGTACATCGGTCCGGAATTAGAAGCATACAGATGCTTTCGAACTTGGATTTGGGACACCCAAAGAGAACGAAAGGCAGACACATTGTCATGGTTCCCTGAAAGACTACAGAACCCATTACCGACACCGTTGGATATAGCCATCGGTTGCATTAAAGACATAGCCACAGCGCTAACACTCCCGAACACAGAACCAACCAGCCAATCGCTCACGGAAAGTGAAGCACGTACACTTTTGGAGCTGGCAGAAATCTTCGACAAGCGACTACACCAACAGCTCAAGCCCGAAGCAACACCGGCCACGCAACACAAACCAGATAAGAATCCACCAGATGACGCAGTTCTGAGGGTGGATGCAGGCACACCCACTTACCAAACAGCAACGAAGCACAAGAAACGCCAACAAAAGAAATCTGTTCCGGTACCCACACCACAGAACACAAATGCGAGTCCAGCACAAAAAGAACAAGCGAACAAGGCCGTGAATCCGGACACAGGTGTGTTATCGGATTACAAGGTTCTGAAGAACTCTACGGACGGAGAACGATGAGTGGAAATCCACGTGAATTCCCATTGTGGTGCGAAGCAGCTGTGCTGGTTTAGCCAGGTGGAAGAATCGCTGTGACATCTGTATACTCCAACAGTAGGGTCAGCAGTGCAGCCATCTGGCAATACAGAAATAGCTGAGGAACTCTATATACCCAAGGATGATGCAGTTCTTCAGCCAAGACCAATATAGAAAGTTAGCTTGCCAGCACCAGCCAAATGAGATGCAAGAGAGCCAAAGCTGCATGGCTGAGTGCTGTTGAGGATTTTGTGTTCAGTTGATTTTAGCATAGTTTAAAGAAGAAGAAGTAATGAAAGGATAGTTGACCAGATACAGCCTCAGTAGCACTAGTTTCCCCACAGTTGAAGCCTTCCTGTGTGGATTGTGCCAAGGCAAAGAGTGAGTTGTTCAATCATTGCTGTGGAGATTGAATAGCAGCGGCAGCCAGCTTTGTGGCTGGCCCATTCCCACTGTCAGAGGAGTGAGGCTCCAAGCAGAGCTCTCCACTCCAACCAACTCTTTGTGCATCTACCCTGACTGGATCTCATCGGAGAACAGTGGATCAGTGCATGCTGCAATGAAATAGGACGCTTGGCACAAGGTCGACAATCTACAGGTCTCAAAGGAACAGAAACAATCCGCTTCATCAAGCACACCGACGTACCGGCAGGAAGAAAGCCCACGTACCTTCGAGTAGTCTGTGATGACAGACCACAGAAAGCAGAAGTCAGAAGAGTCCGCTTTACAGTCGGCGGAGACAGGATCAAATACCCATTCAACGTGAGCACCAAAACAGTGTCACTAAGCACAGTCAAGATGCACCTAAACAGTGTTATTTCCACTGACGACGCCCGCTTCATGTCTATCGACATAAAGGACTTTTACCTCAACACACCAATGGAGCGCCCAGAGTACATGAGAATCCCAAGGGACTGCATTCCAGATGAAATCATGGACCAATACAACCTACACCACCTCGTCCACAATGGATACGTGATGGTGGAAATCAACCGAGGAATGTACGGACTACCACAAGCCGGTCGCATTGCGAATGATGCACTAGTAGACTACCTGGCAACAACCGGATATCACCAGTCAAAGCACGTCCATGGATTATTCAAGCACGAAGAACGCCCAGTTGCGTTCACACTAGTCGTAGATGACTTCGGAGTCAAATACGTAGGCAAAGACAATGCCATGCACTTAATCGACACTCTCGCCAAAGCGTACAAGATCACAAATGACTGGAAAGGGGAACTATACTGTGGCATCCACCTCGACTGGAACTACGAGAACGGAACAGTGGACCTGTCCATGCCAGAATATGTCACAAGGGCTTTACAGCGATTCAACCACTCGCAAACAACGGCACCACAGCACGCTCCCCACAAATGGAACGTTCCACAATACAGTCAACCGGTCCAATACACTGAACCGGAAGACAAGACAAAACCACTTCCACCATCCGGTATCAAGCACATCCAAGAAGTCGTAGGTGTGCTACTCTATTATGCCCGGGCAGTGGACTGCACGATGCTAATGGCATTAGGAGACATCGCGGCTGAGCAAACCAAAGGAACAGAAAAAACAATGGAAGCCACCGTAATGCTACTCAATTACGCGGCCACACATCCAGATGCCATATTAAGGTACAAACGAAGCGACATGATCCTGCATTTGCACTCAGACGCCTCCTACCTCTCGGCACCGAAAGCAAGATCAAGGGCAGGAGGATACATGTTCCTCAGCAATGGCAGCATAGACAATGCACCTGATAATGGACCCTTACATGTAGTCGTCAAGATCATGAAAAATGTACTGAGCTCAGCTGCCGAGGCAGAAGTAGGAGCAGCATTTAACAATGCTCAAGAAGCATGCCCAATGCGACATACGCTTATCGAAATGGGACATCCCCAACCAGCCACACCCATCCAAACCGACAACAAATGCGCAGAAGGGATCCTCACCGGCACTGTCAAACAGAAGAGATCCAAAGCTATTGACATGCAATTCTATTGGCTCAAGGACAGAATTGAACAAGGGCAATTCACCATCTACTGGCGCCCCGGTATCACCAATAGAGGAGACTACTTCACAAAGCACCATCCAGTGTCGCATCATAAAGCAGAACGATCTAAATACTTACTCGACAACAAGCAAGCACCAACATCGACAATGGCAACACCATCATGATAGTGTGAGGGTGTGTTGATCTGGCACTAGGGACCCTTAAGTCTTTAGGTCCCATGCCACATCACAACCACTATAATGATGTCAGCAAGCCCACTAGATGCTCACCCTGCTTGCCCAAGGACAAGTAGGGTCCCAATACCGTTAGAGACTGTTAGAGTTGGCACTCCCCAGCTGGGCCTGTGTGATCCAGTATGGGACATCCACCTAGATTCTAGCAGCTCATAATTGTTAATAACAAACTTTAACTACCAATTCTTCACTAGGCTCCAGCCTGGATCAACATGTGCAACCCAAAATGCGTGAGTTTTGGGGTACCTTGGTGTTGCTTGCTCTTACTGTAGACCTGAATGTACTTGCGCTCCAACCGATTTCTTCTCGAGCCGTTCTGCACTGATCAAGCTGTTATGTCCTATTACTCCCAACGCGACCAACATACTAGCAACCCAAACGCGGCCTACCGTAATCTGGACAGAAGGGTCCTAGAATAATCCGAGAATACTAGCTAGTAGTCTCTGGCCTCTGGCTTCTCCCTATGGTCCGCCACCGGTATCTTCACAATCGGGAAGTGCTAGTTGCATACAAAGTGGCTGTTGCTTCATAGTTATTGACTCGACCCCTCAATACACAGCAAGGAGAGACCCTCAAACGCACGCGATGTAATACATGTAATACGTACAATGCGTATTCTACGTATTCTCGTATAATACGTATTACACGTATTACACGGTCGCCAGCCAGCCTCCGTGACCGTTCGAATGACCGTTCGCAAAATGGCTTCAACACCAATCTCCACCAATCTCCAATCTCCACCAATCTCCACAACACACACCATGAGATAAACCTCTCTCCTCTTGTTTGTTTGAAGAATACAGAGGTTTCTGTTGTTATTTGAAGATAGTACCATCATTGTGGGTAAGTAGGCAATGTGGTATGGCTTTGTTGAAGCCAAGAAGACTGTTTCTGTGGAAAGATAGAAGGATTTCTCTCCATTCAACTCCTTCTTCATTCTCCTGCCCCCACTCTCTTATCAGGCTTTGTCAAGCTCACAGGACCATTCTCTTTGCATTCATATACTTCTGAAGGCTCACTGACGAAGCCTGTGGAAGATCTGGCCTTGAATTCTACCATTGTGAACCACTTTCCATTGTCAACCACTTTCTGTAGGACCAGTACTGAACCCATGTAAGTACCTCAGTCAGCGCGCAACACGTGGTATACATGTTACGCGTGTAACACGTGTTATGCATGTAATGTGTATTATATGTATCACCGTGTTATACGTGTAACAGTGTAACATGTATTATGCATATCCCCGTGTTATACGTATCACCTGTATTATATGTATTACCTGTATTATACGTATTACCTGTATTATACGTATTACCCGTGTTCGTTGTCTCCACCTATTTTTGTTTT
>CAICTM010002966.1:0-10035 GCA_903772945.1 Seminavis robusta | reverse complement strand
GTAGATGGATTCCTGTGGCCACCCAATGCAATATCAGCAGCCGGCTCTGGACCTCACAGAGCTACTGTTCCTGCTATCACTCGATAGCCGTATGAATCAGTGTAACCATCTTTCATGTCCTTAGGGACTGCCATGAGGTGGTTCCCATCCTTCCACTGCACAAAAGTTCCAACCTTTGGTGGTCCGTCGACAAAGTCTTCCTGCCATTCGATAGATGTAGGCGTCGTACCCTGAAACAGCGTGTCCATCCTTCGCATGGTCAGGATATCCGCCAATTCAAACAAAGTGTAGCCGTCATCATCCCCCTGAGCATAGATAGACTCTGCAATAGATGTTGGCCGAGTAGGCCTCGGTCTCGCCACTGTAAAACACCACCTCATAAAGGGAAGTATCAAGCAATGGGTTAGAATCGAGAGACCAATCAGTTCCATCTTTGGAGTCTCTGGCGTGTGACTGTGCCATAAGATATGGTCTCCCTGTGGGGACACAAACCACAGAGTTGCAATGTACTTATTCGAAGGCCTTCAGTTGCATCTCATTTCTGCTTCTCGACAAATTCTGGCAGAGGAGCTGTGTCACGATTATCAAATTGGCTCATAATACCTGTATCTCTTCATTCCTGAACGAGATTTCAGCATCACACGAATTTTTGCTGGCCAAAACATAACGCTTGCCAAGGACTTCTAGGGATTCTGTGAATTGCTGCCTTCTTGGATTCAATCACCGGGCGCAGCTTCTCCTAGGTCTGATAAGGGGATGACAGATGTCCTATAGACCAACTGGCCCTTCTCGTGAGGATACGGGCAACACATAGTGTCCCCAATGTCAGTGCTGGGGCCACAGTAGCGCACCAATGGCGCTTCCTTTCCATTGACTGACCTGTCTCTCAGGAGAAAGGTACCAAACCCATCATACCACCAAAACTCACAGATATGTGAGATGTCAGCAGTGTCCCCTGTCAAGAAGAGTAGCGGGAACTTGAACATCCAACTCTCGGATCGGTAATGCGGTATGACTGCGAGCAGGCCGCAGAAGACGAAACACATGTCCCAAGGCATTCCAAGCTGTCAGTAGTCGCATTGTTCTTCTGTAAGTTCTCTTCAGCTCTCGGATTAGGTCTTCCGCGAAGTTCTGGTTGGGTGTGTAAGCCTCAACTGGATGGATAGGGCACTGAACTCGTTGTGCTTTCGTCGAAACTCTCCCATGGTAAGCTCATTCGCGTTGTCTGGGATCATGACTCTTGGTATTCCAATCTCTGGAAAAGTGAATCTAAGGTCAAGTGATGCCTCCGACTTGGTCTTCATGGGTCAACATGGCACCAATTAAACGGAGTGCAGTAGACCTGGGCAACACTTGTTTCCCAGGAGGGAAGTGACCTTGCCGTAAACAGTGTCGGTATACATTTCGACGTTGATCCGAGGATATCTGAGTTGATACGCCAATGCTTCATCCTCCGTCCTCCACTCGCGTGGTGGAAATCACGAACCGCTCGCTGAGTTTTGTTCGCGATGGTTTTCTTTGCTGCTTCCAACCCAATATTCCACTGCTTGGCAAGTGTTCCGCTGACACGGCTCCCTTCCTGGTAGGGGGTTTCGTCTGGTAGCAGAGATCTGGGCTTGAAGGGCTGGCCCAAGACTGTTGACGTCAATGCAACGGATGATCTTGATTCCAGAATTGACCTGATCGACTGAATTCTCCTATTCCGTCCCCTTTCACTTGGCATGTCCGAATCCAAAGCGTCTCTGAGAGAGGACTCGAGGTCAGCCGACTGGGGATCTTGAGGGTTCCAAGGAGATTCGGATGTCATGTGAACGTGAACGAAGTGATCTGGAGAATTGACTTCATGGGCAGTGGGCTTCCGAATCTGGAAGTATGAGATAACACCGTCTAGTTGGAGTGGGATTCGTAGGTCACCACAAATTGATGGAGTGGGATTCATTGGTTCTGTCTTCAAACGGTAGGTGCAACAGTGGCACATCGTTGACAACTAACTGGTGATGTCGCAGCTGAGCTGGACAAATGAAATTGTTCTGTAATGACTGTGATAAGAAAGATTGATGGAAGAATAATATATAAATTTGAGATGTGAGTGGGTCGTCATAAGCCACAGCCACAGTTACAATTGGTACTTTGTGTATGGTTCCAAGATCAGTTGAAAACCCTTCGACGATATAGTCTCTCCCGTGTATGTACCACGTAAGCACTTTCCCCAAAGGACATGTATCGGCATGGCTGTCAAGTCATCCGAGATGATGGCAAATGAGTAGCAACGGATCGCAGAGTGGAACAGCAGAGACTCATGCTCGCCTATTCATGCATTGCCCACGCTAGATCGCCAGGAACATCAGTCCGGGATCGTTTCTCGGCTTGCAATTCCGAGACTTGGGACTGGGTATCGTCAACTGTGTCTGCAGCTCGGCAATCTTCCCTTGTCACCATCGCGGGCTTCCCTAGCCTGTTTCTGCTGCGCCGATGTGAGCTGACCCACTCATCGGGATGGTAATACTTCCTGGGTTATTGGGGTCAAAACCCGGCCTTCATGGCCTCACACGGCCTCGTCCCCTGCCCCGGCCTCTTCCATAGCCTCGGCCTTGGGATCTACCACCCCACGTCCTCGTCCTCTTCCGCTACCACCTCGACCACGGCCAGCACAATGAAATATTTCTTTGGGTCGAGTGGGTTCAGCGACATCAAGTTGCTCGGCTAAGTAATTCATAGCCTCCTGGAAACTCTCGCGTAGATGCGGGGTTGCTTGAATGACGGACTTGGCGGTTTTGAGGTTTGGGTCTGTAATGCCGGACAGAAGCTTGCGAATCTTGCGGCTCTCAGTAAAGGTTTCACCAGCGGTTTCCAGATCAGTGAAGGCCTTGGTAAGCCTTTCACAGTAGCGCTCAAAGTGAAGTTGCGGGACTTCCATCAAAGAAAGTAGTTTCAATGGCTCTATCCGCGAATGCCTTGGTACGAGCCTGGAACGAATCACCAAGATAGTGAACCTTCATGGCCAAGTAAGCTGCTCGACCGTTTTGTTGCGCGGCGCAACGTTGGACCCATGTCCACCAGGTCCACCGTGAGTAACCGACCGAATGATGCCCAAACAGCCTGATTGCTTGTACGAAATGAGGTCCGGCATGTCTTGTTCTTCGGACCAATTCTTCAGAATGCGATGGAAGGCCAAAACCTGGTCAGCCTCATCTGCGGTGTCGGTATCAGGTGCTCCTGGCAAAGTGACTTTGGATCTCGTAACATAAGCCAGAGGGGCACCGCAAACGCCTCCTTGACATTCAGAACATTGTCAATAGACTCCAGAACTCGTCGAACATCTTCGACCTTCAAGAGTTGGGGAGGATCCGCAACATCGATCTCTTCTCTTTCGGACTCGTATAAAGCCCAAACTCTATTCAATCGCCAAACTGGCTTGGTTGGGAGTGAACCACGCTGGATTCGTGTCATGTGAAACTTGTAGAACGTAGTTGTCTGAGTCGCTTCTCAAAGACAAATCCCAGCTGTCGTCCCACGGTTGGGAACTTCTCTGGCTGAACTGCTGCGGCAGCTCATCAGTGGCTGCAGCCCAATGGCTGGATTTGGAATGGTAATGGTACCACCTGGTTTCCTCACGTTCTCGCAGATGCTCTTGATATCAGCATCGGTAAAGGTATCGAGTGAGACGAAGGCATCCAATCCTTGATCATTCAATGCTGTCCTCGTGGCTAATTCGGGAATACCGATGGTATTCTGTAGATAGTTGTTCATGGCTGCAAGATTGCCTGCCATATTCGCCTCCAATTACTTCTTCTCTTGCGGTATCACTTGGATGAGCAACAGTTGTTGGGTCTTCTTCTCTGCTCCTATTCCAACAGCAAACTGTACACACCCAGACAAGTAAGGCTGTATTCCACGGAATGAGCTCTGCACACCCAGTCTGTGACAGTCTAGGCCAGAACTCTTGGATCAGGCGTCCCCTCTCCTTTGGCTCAATCGATTTCTTTGGTGACAATGAGGCAGGAATTGATCCAGACTGGAGGGATCAATATTCCAAGTCCAAACCTCTGCTTCCCACTTGGAAGTCTCTATCTCTCGCTCCACTTGAGAGAGCCCCTCCTTCTTGAGAGGTCTTCTGTTGCTATGCCGCTTGGAGGTCTTCTCTTCTTCTTCGCTCTTCTCGATCACGACAAGCGAACGACAATGGGATATGACCGTCGCTTCGTGACCGTCTGTTCGAACAGTAGCTTCGAATCGGCGACAATGGCGCTGCTTCGAATGAACGAACGGTTAACAAACTCCTTCTTCTTCTTCTTCTTGTCGCTCGCAGCGATCGCGGTTCTTCAGCACTCGCGACAACGTAACGACAATGGCGCTGGCGTTCGAACGATAGCTTCGAACGGTAGCTTCGAACGAACGGTAGCTTCGACAATGGCGTTCGGACGAACGAACGCGTTGCTTCGGTAGCGACAATGGCGCTGCGATCTTCCTCTTGTGCTTGTGCTTGTCGAACGACCGATCGTTGGGTAGTAGCTTCCACGCCTGATAAGCCGAAAAAGGCTGATGATGGTGTTGATAAAGAGGTTGCTATAGTGTTGTGTGTGTTACTACTTGGTTGTTGTGGTTGTGGTTGATTTCTAGTAATCTGGTAACTGGATAGTCATAAATCGCTACCACAGGTCATTTTCGTAAAAGAGGGGCACATCCACGCAAACAACTCCTATCGTGCAGCTGCGGTACTAGTAACTAGAGCTACCGTACCAGGTAGAGGCTGGAAGCATGTATTGCTCGTCTCCATATCGGTACTGGCTAGCTAGCTGGGAGCTACCGGTATCATGGTATCTAGCTACCGGTAGCCAGTAGACACATAGCAGGAAGTAGGTGATCAAGCCAAGCCGAGAAACGGAACTTTTAAAATCAATGAACGACGGAAGACAACCTTGAAACTTTGGCATAGATGCAAGCAAAAGCGCGCAGCGCAGCCCACAGGCAAGAGCCCAACGCCTCCACAACGCAAACACAATGCATCTATTTTTAGCGGAAGCTCTGATTTCCACTCACGAATCCAAATTTTTGGTGAGCCAGGGAAGCTCGAGTTCTTGCCAGTACCGTTTCATTTATCAAACTGGCGGCATATCTTTGAGGCTTTCTTGTTAGAGAGCGACTGCTGGACTGTCCATCATATTTCTTGTCAAAGCTTCGCTGCGATTAATCTTTTCGACACACAACTTTTAGAAGCAAAGGTAAGAAAGACAAGAATGGTGGCAATCAACAAAATTATTGGAACCTGCTGCGGCACGAACGAGCTTGTCAGCACGTTGATGAGCCATTTGCCGTTTGGCAAGAACAATGACGAAGAGCAGGCAGAAGAAGTCAAGCCGAATCCGCAACAAAAACCTCAAAACAAGCCCAACAAGAAGAAGAAGGGCAAATTCACGGATAAGGAAATGAAATACGAGCTCACGATGTGGAAGGATCTCCCCCTCAAGGTCCGCAAGGCCGCAAAGGAGCTGGGATACGAGCAAGAGTCCTGGGACAGCTCGAGTCTTCTTCCTATTGGACACAAGCATTGGCACGCCCTGACCGAGGACGAACGCAAGGCTGTTGAGGCCTTAGGCTGGGAGAAGGAAGCCTGGGAAAAACAATACCAAGAAACAGCCTATGGAGATCTCCCAGAACTCCAGAAGAAGGCTGCTGCCGCCGTAGGAATCACCGACGACCACACATGGCATCATTGGCCTCACGATTTGGAGCACAGTCACTGGGACGACTTGAAGGACGAGCAAAAGCAAGCCATGGCAGTTTTCGGGTGGACCAAGAGCGAGTGGGATCATTGAAAGGTACGGAACGAAAAGCAGCCAGAAAACGAATGCCATCCTATGTAAATGCTTTTTCGTCTTTGCAACGGTACCTGGTAGCAGTAGATACTCCATTGACATTACTAGTAAGGAAAAAACAAATTCAATTCATGACCACCGTATCGAATGCACGTAGGTCGCTGACATCGTACTTCCTCCTCGTACTAATCTACCGCATCCGACCGTTGCTGGTGGAACTGTCCCAGCCACTTTCCGTACACCCGCAGCGCGTTCACGATCGTGTCCGTACTCTAGTCTGTCTCCACGAACACAACAAGAGAGCCACCGAACAGCAGTGAGTCCCCTCGTTCCAACTAGCTACAGTCTACGGTAGCTACCAGATACCTGGTAATGAGGTCGAGCCATGTTTGGAAGGATGAATTTGAGGACGCCACTAACTGCTTTGCTCACAGACAACCGAAACACAACCCCAAACATCTGTACCGAAAATTCCACATGTCAGCTTACCGGTAGCTTTGGAGACTTCCAAGGGGGTGCCTCAAACCAACTGGTTCTTTTGATCCTTCTTGTTCTTTATATTCTTCATGATCCATGAAGAAGAAAGCGCCCTGTTTCCATGCCAGTGCCACCCAGAAACCAACAATCCCAGAAACCAACAATCATACTAATAGCTACTAGCTAGATAGCAGCCAGGTAGCTATCAAATCAGCTGGACGCTGTCGAACAAACAGCGCATGTACGACTGTACCTACAAACAAGTGTACGGTACCGCCCTGTACAAACTGAGGACGGGGTGTGGGCTGTCAATGCGGTACCTACAAGAGCACCACCTATGGAAATCCATTCTTTGGATGACCCATTGGATACCATACCACTTGTCAGTTAAGTAAGCCAATATGCTTCCTGCTGAGAGAGCTTACTTTTAAAAGGGCGTGGCATGGGGCTACTCAAGTAGTATCGGTAGCCTAAAGCTGCAGAGAATAACCCGACTACTCAAGTAGCCGAAAATCTAGACTACTCAAGTAGCCCAACGAGCTATTACATTTGGCTACTTGAGTAGCTCAACATCTCTGATTGTTTGGGCTACTCGAGCATCTCAATATTTGAGCTACTGGAGTAGCCGAAATATATGGGCTACTGTTACGTAAGCAGCCTAAACTGATTTTTGGAGGTTCGGCTACGAAAGTAGCCCACATAGAGGTGACGTTTTTTGAATGGTGGCATAGAGCCACAAGCCACAATAGCCCAATTGTGCAAGTACTAGTACCATGAAAGTCCCAAGCGTGGCCGATTTGGGCTACTCGAGTAGCCCAAACACAAAGCAGCGGGTTTAGGCTACTCGAGCAGCCCAAACACCTTTCTGAGGAGAAGACTGAGCAAAACAGAGCGATTTGGGCTACCAGGTACAGGTACTGGAGGCTGCTACAGGTAGGTCCCTTCAACGACTTAACTACAAGTGGTAATCCAATAGGTCATCCAAAGAATGGATTTCCAAAGGTGGTATGGTATTATTTTCGGACCTGTCATCAAATAAATGATTGAAGATTCGATTTGATTCATTAGACTACATGTATGTATTCAATCATTCGAAGATTTTAGTCCTCAGGCGAGGTCCTATCCATTCTCCATGTGTGTCCTCTGTGCATTCGCGAAACACATTTATTTTCGTCGATTTATTTAGGCGTACGAATCAAGATTTCATTCCTATCCATGTGACACACATACGCGGTACGCGAAAGAACCATCAAAGTGAGTCCCGTTAACTCGGTGAAGTACTGTGATTTTGTATAGTAAAAACTATTACGTGTGCGAGATCTCACTTTTCGATTTTCGTTAGAGTTGGGGATTTGTGACCGTGATTGAGTTCGGCTGGCTCTAACGTTCTGATTGGTCCTAGGCGAATCCATTTCCACGAAAGCTGCGGTACGGCGAATTGAGAATGGGAAATCAATGGTTCGCCGTACCGCAGCTTTCGTGGAAATGGAGTGAAAGCAAGCCGATTTTAACAGTTAAATTGATTTCGCGAACGAAGGGAGGAATAAAGAGGTAAGAATCGCTGGTTAGGACCGCGCCTCAGTCGAGTCGAATTATTCCACTTTAGTGCTCAGTCGAGTGACGAGTGACGAGCCAGTTGAATTCGTATTCGTCGTACTGTACCGGGTATTTCCCAGTGGTTATCTACATGTACAGTAAAACGTTTTTGTCTTACCGCATCTACCGTACCTTCATGATGTTTACTGTAAAAGGTGTCTTCCAGTCAACCAATGGGAACCAGAGAACTTCTGGTCTCCCAAGTTCAACGCCTAAACTGACGTATTTGGCGTCTAAACGATGTGCTTCCGATGCCAGTTGACACGCGTGCTGTTCAATAATGCCCTAATGCCTTCTTGCCCAAGATTTCCATTGACATTTATTTTTCTTCCCTGCTTTCACATCTTACACTTATGCATGCTATCTTTTAGTATTAGGTGGGATGATACCGTATCTCAGCGATGAATAGTACCCATACAATTAGTACAGAAAACCGACACTTACTTGTAAATTTTAAAAATACTCTAGAGGTGTTAAAATATAGGGTGGCGAAGCTCAAAGCCGTTCATTCCGTACTAGTACCAAACAGTCAAAGAATTCTTGGCTATTATTTTAGTTAAAGTCGCTTGCATCACTTAATTCTCAAAATTCTTGTGTACGATCTGGCATTGAAGCCACGCCCTACCTCCGGATCCAGCGAGGAGCCACACCGCCGCCACCAACCACCGCCTTGCGCTGGTCGGACCAGCGCCACCCACCGACCCCCATGCAGCAGCCGCAACAACCGGACAAGAGCCACAATCACCACAACGCTCAGCTTTTGCTTGATATTACGGTACGGTATTTGAACAGAGATCTTTTAGGCTTTGTTCAGTTCAGACCAGAGCTGAAATACCCTTAGCGACGAAGCAAGACAAAAGCGTGAGCTTACCCTATAAGTTTTATTGTGAGACTATTATTTTGAGATTCTGTTTGAGAAAAAAAAGAGAGAGATGAGTTTTCACTTGCTTCCGCCTCCGCACAACCAAATCTAACTTTCTGCGGATTCGCTTTGGCTGCCTCACCAAGAATGTTCTCAACTTCAATCTCCAACTCATCAAGGTCTGTGCCTCCAGCATCACCAGCAGAAACTTGACCCTCTTCATCGAATTCCTCCTCGACGAGGCTGCTCCTCTTTTCACGCTCCGTTGCGTTTTCGGTAATTCTTTTGGCTTTTTTCTCCGTCACGAAGAACTGGTGGAATTGGCCACGACGATCAACGGGAATATTTCCCCCAGCATCGCCAGCAGCAACTTGACCCTCTTCATCAAATTCCTCCTTGACCAAGCTGCTCCTCTTCTCACGTTCGAATGTGCTTTCCACAATCCTCTTCGCTTCCTCCGTCGTGAAGAATTGGTGGAATTGGTCACGGCGATCAACAGGTATATTTCCTCCTGTATCACCACCAGGAACTTGAACCTCTTCATCGAATTCCTCGACGACAAATTCCTCCTCGACGAGGCTGCTCTCTTTTTCACGCTCCGTAGTGCTTTCGCAATCCTCTTCCCTTTCTCCTCCGTCACGAAGAGTTGGTGGAATTGGCGGCGGCGATCAACAGGTTTGGTTCCTCCTGTACCAGTATCACCAGCAGCAACTTGACCCTTTTCATCGAATTCCTCGACCAAGCTACTCCACTTCTCACGTTCCAATGTGCTTTCAGCAATCCTCTTGGCTTTCTCGGTCGTGAATAGTTTGCTTTGTCCACGGTGATCAAAAGGTGTGTTCCCTTCAGCATCACCGGGGGCAACTGCTTCTGCCAAAGTCCCGGGGGCTACGAAGCCGTCATCATCTTCTTCGTCGCTGCCCAGGAAGCCTCCAGTAAAGACGTACTTGGTTCCAGTTTCATTGCCAAAATCATCAATGAAGTCTTTGTCATCGCTCCCTCCGCTTGTGCCGCTGCTAGGTTCACTCATCTCTCTAGGAAAATCAATCAAAAACTCGAAAGCTGCTAGTCTCGTAGAATATTCAATCTTCTTCGTCTACCGTACTCGACTCTTGCTGGTCCTCCTGATCGAGTTTTTCAGTTGTATATCTCTTGCAATAAAATAAGAGACAATTCTGAGTTGAGTTGTGACACACAAGTCTCGCCAATCAATCAATCAATCAATCGAATCTTCGATGGACTGTACTAGGACAAGGGTGTGGTAATGCTACTGCTCTTGGTTGG
>CAICTM010002965.1:0-10036 GCA_903772945.1 Seminavis robusta | reverse complement strand
AGAACGCCCAAACTCCACTCGTAGTTCATTTTTCGGTTTCGGCACAGCAATTTTGATCTGTCGGGAGAGCTCCACAGTGCGTGCTCCTTTGGTTGCAGCCACGAACAAATCCGATCCAAGTCAGCTCTTGCTGAAACACAATACGACGCTAACACAAGATTCAAATTCATTGTAGTAAAGTCTCTCTGGACCCTGCCTGGACCATGGTCATAGACCAAGCTTCTTGCGGTGCTGCTGCTGCTTCAGATTGAAACTGGCTAGCTTGCCATACTTGCCGTTGTTTGTACCTACCGGTAGCTAGCTAGATGTATGCTTGACGGCCATCTTTCCCATTGCGGGAGACAGGCGTAGGCGCAGACAACCCACCGTAGGGATAGAGCTCAACGAAAGTTTAGCCTGAACCTTAGTGTCCAAGCTTTCCTTAAGTAAGAAGTCTGACTGAGTAGCCCTGAGTCACATTCTTCGTCCGGAGCTTCTGACACTGGGCAGCTGCTTTTTGTACACGGTACTGCCCACCTGCCCACTCAAACTGCCCAATTCCAAGATCAAGAGGTGCGACGTCTGACGTTAAGTCAGGGAGTCTCGTAAGTGGAAACCATGCAAAACTGACTTTATGATGATTTCTTCATGTTTCGTAAATTTTATTATTACTGAAAGAAAGCATGAAATTCAGTTTAATAAAAAATCATTAGATCCTACTACGTGTGGCTTGCTGGCTACTAGTACTGTGGGTCCAGCTAGCTACATGGTAAATCTAGAGCAGGAGCCTGCTAGCAGGCCCGTAGGAAGGAAGCCCCAACTTCTTATTCCTCAGCTTCGGTTGGTGGGTGCGTTGATAATAACTCTGCCTGATACAAAAGGCTTCTTTACTCTAACTTGTTGCATAAGTGCGTACGTGTGGGACCATACGTTCGCAAAGATGATGATGTACGATGGACTAAACTCAATATCGTGGGTATCTGCATTGTGGATCTTTTCAAAGGCTAGTCTAGTACAAGTAAGTATGTTGCCCCAGGAAGGTCCTCAGTCCTCAATTGTTGGGATGTTGGAAAACATACAAGAGCTTGGCAAAAGCATTGTGGAGCCTGGGAAAATTGTGAGGCCACATTCCCTGCACCAACTCCAGCACCTACGCCTGGTCCATCTCTAGCTAGGCATCGCTCCTGGAGTGCAGCCAGGGGGTGAGACAGGAGATGGGCCAGGAGTGGGGCCAGGTCCATCATTCGACGGCGTGTAGTGAGCGCCCTGTTGACACTCCAAATGATTTGCAAGTCGAAATTCTATTTTTACATTTTTACTCTAGCTTTATTCATTTTTCTCCTGCCGCCACGTTCGTATGCTGACGCAGATGTTATTTAAAGCTGGCCACAGGGAAAGAATGTGAGAACCCAGCTGAAAATCGTGCTGATGGCGATTTTGTCCTGACAGCGCAGATTCTTGTGTGGCTTTTGTACCAGCCGGTCGATCGTCAGTGCTGATGCAGAGAACGTCTCCGGCACTGCCATTCGAAGATCGCGAAACCCCTGGGTCCTCCTTGTTGGTGTTGAAATAACCAGCCAAAGGCCCTCCGAAAAGAAGCCTTCAGCACCTCACTTCAGCAACCTCTTTGAGGGCTGCTGCTACCCCAACATCATAACAACAACAACAACAACACCAATCAACACGAACACCAGACTGTACCATGCCGTCTGCCCTAGAGCCGTCTGCCCTAGTAGAGGCGGCATGTCCTCAACAGCCGCACCTCATTGTCGATACCGACGATGAGATTGATATGACGACTGAGCTTCCTCCCGTAGAAGGTCTAGTAAGACCTGTGGCGATGAAAGTTCAAGCTCACGTAGCGAGACCCGTCGCGATGAAAGTCGCTCGACCGATTCCGCAAAGAGCCACTGAACAGTTCTACGATGAAGCTTATCGTCAAGGCATCCCTGCGTACGCAGTTAACGCGGCGATTATGGACTCTCATGACTGGCATCGAAAGTGGACCCAACAAGACGAGGTGGGCCACACGATGCCGCATGATCATGAGAGGTCTCTCGCCGCCGGAGCTCTTCCGCAACAATATGCCTATCAACCAGCAGCTACCGCAACACCTCCTGTCCCTGACATGGTTCTAGACCGACTAGCAGGTGCTCGCAATCCTTCTCCGGAGTGGGAAGCGTCTCCGCAGCAACAGTCCGAGCGCAAGCGCGGACGTTGGGAAGAAGAGGAACCACAACAACCAGTAGTGCACATGCCCATTGTACAAAGGCCCATCGCACGACCGGTTGCCACTGTTCCTCTTCCTCAAGACCCTTCCGCTCCTGTTCCTCCGTTACTCCAAATCCTTTGGGATAACGAGAACTCTGATCGATCGAGCCCTTCTGACCTGAAGAACGAGTCCCCCGACAGCAGTGATGAACACGAGGACGACGGCTATATCGTTGCCCCCGCTGCAAAGCGTCCTGTTCCCATTCGACCAGCTGCTCCGACGCTGGACGAAGACGACGACGACGTTTACGGCGGAGGCCACCTAAACCCACCACCCAACATGCTTGTCAGACCCGTGGCGCTCCGCGTCCCAAGACCAGTGATTGCTCAATTGCCCTCATCGGCCAACATGGAGATTCCCAAGTACATCAACGCGGATGAACACTCCTGTTCCAAGATGTCGACGATTACTAACAGCAGTGGTCTCAGTGGCGGAAAGTCGACCGAGTCTCTCGGATATGACTTTCGCACGGATGCCCCACAGGTCCAAGCGGTGATGGTGGATGACGAACAAGACGCAGACGGCGGCAAGATGAGTGGTTCACTCGAAGAGTCCCTTGTCAAGAGACGAGATGCCTTGCTTCAGGCACTGGCCATCTCCGGAGGCGATGCTCAAGCGGAATCTTTCACAGAGACCATTGACCCTCTTGCCGAAGTCTTTGAGGAGCAAGACGTCGATACTCGTCGGGTGACCAACAGTGCTAGTGACAAGACTGTACAAGGAACCTGGTTGACTCTCACCAAGCCTACCTTTTTTGGTAATCTTGGCGAGAACGATGCCGGAGACCCCATGTACACTTTGGGTCGTATGACCTTCGATATGTTCTCTCCCACCAACCTCGTCTGCAGTCTCCAAGGTAACTTTAACTCCATTGAGATTGTCGGCGACGAACAACGTGGATCCATGCTGGAAGCCGGATTGGTTCCCAAGGGTCTGCGTGAAGAGGTGGAGAACAGAGAAGTTGCTCTACGCACCTACAAGTAAGTTTCCGCGGCTGCTGCCTCTATTATTTGCCTTCTCGCTTATTTATTCTCAATTTCCTATTTGCCTTTTTCCTTCCCAACAGTGTCATCACTGCTTTCACCATCGAGCCTAGTCTTGCCGCGTTCCCAGAAGCCCCCAACAAGGACGTTCGCCGTCCTATTCGGGGAATCATGACGACCTACGGATACACTCTTCCCGACCCAGAAGTCCCCAACCGCCACTCCATCTGGATCACTGGCGGACGGATCGAGCCCAACGACGATCCCTCGGACATTGTGGAATGGAAGAGACTCTTCAGCCTCCACCCTCCTAAGCACGGCTTTGGTGAACAAGCCAAGCTGCTGGCCGTCAAGCTTCTTATGGGAGCCACTATCCCCAAGGAAATGCACGAAGATGGTAGCATGGAATACAGCTTCACCCGCCCTCTGGGCGGACATGGAGTTGCCTACGTGGATGTCCTCTATTTGGACGACACGTTGCGTGTAGTCCGCGGTCACCGCGGTACCTTCTTTATCTTTTCACGAATGCAAAACGAAGACGCCCTGTGAATATAAAACCCCTTCCTTTTTAGTGGCGGATCGATCGGAACCAGAGCAAGCAAAGGATGACTTGCTCCGAAACTACCGTGCCCGCCACACGCATCGCCTGTATATACCCACACACGCACTTTCTACGAAGACGAACACGGAGAATTGATTTTCTCTGCACACTTGCATACTTTTCCTTTTCCCGACCAACCGAGCAGAGACGAGGATGCCCTGCCTCGCTCCTGTACCTACCTGTATTTAGAAACCCAGCACGCGCCCCAAGACGGTCCTGCCTCAAGCCAGCCACAGCTTCATTATGTACATATCCATTCGACCCCACAATGGCTTTTGTGCACGGACCAGGCAAACAGTACAAATCACACCACGGATCATGTCAGCCTCATGTTTATATTTTATTTCGAGGAATCGGGGCCTCTGGCGACTTGTTTAATTTTGTTTCCAGCCACGAGCGCTCGTTTCGGTAGACATGAACTGTGGTGCTTTGATTTTTCACACAAGACGAAAGATGAGACAGATGATGACGAGAACAAGATCATAGTTAAATTATAGTGAATATTTGCACACAATTGGCTGGTGGCTACTCTAGCTAGCTAGTAAAGTATCTGGAACGCTGAGATTCGCAGCAACACCTGCATCTGGGAGGTAAACACAAACCACGGTAGCAACAAGGGGCGACCGCTGGGCATGGTAATTGTGCTACTGGCTAGCTATTGGACCAATTACTCTTCAAGTGGAAGTCTGCCACAAGAGAACCTTCGAGGAACGCACATCCATGTGCAGCGAAAATTTTCTAGCTAGAAGGAAACACTTGGAATGACAAAACCAAACCTAGTTTTTAGTTTTTTTATATTGAAGTCACCTCACCAATTTGCATCACTTGATCGGAGAATGAACCGGCTCCTAAAAGCAACAACTACTCTACTCATCAAAGCTGTTTAGTTGTTTTCCTGCTGAAAGATAGATGTGGCACAATTTCACATCCTGGACCTGCCCATTCTCTCATCTACTTTGTGTACATCTTTGCAAAGTCACCAATGGCATGGTCGAGAGTATCACAAGCGGCAACATCCATAGTTTGCTTGGCCTTCATGGCAGCCTGCATGACGGCATGGTGGGCTTTGAGCGCATCCACGTAGTCTGGGAATGATGGACACCAATGAGTTAAGATATCATTTTGAGATGTTTCTGTTGCCGGCATCAAAACATTAACTTACCACCATCGCTGGAAAAGACGTCTTTTTTGACACGCTGGCAGAGGCAGTATTCCGAGACAATGGTAATGATTTTTTTGCAGTGCTCTTCCTTCGTGGTTACCCAGCGAATCATCTGATTCATGGCGGTGAGATCCGAAGAGATGGTGGCGTGCAAATCTTTGCTCTGGACCATGGCCTTGCGGACGGTTTCGGCCGCCTGCTTGACCTCAGCAACAGTAGCCGGGTCGTCAAAGATTCCACAGGGAACTTGGCAGTGACCACCACGAAGACGGAGAACCAAGTGGAGTGTAGATTCCTTTTGAATGTTGTAGTCACTGAGGGTTCGGCCGTCCTCCAGCTGCTTTCCAGCAAAAATCAAACGCTGTTGGTCAGGAGGAATTCCCTCCTTGTCCTGAATCTTGGTCTTGACATTGTCAATGGTATCCGAAGGCTCCACGTCGAGCGTGATGGTCTTGCCAGTAAGGGTCTTGACGAAAATCTAAAAGAAGCACAGAGTTTTTGTGAGGAATTGACAAGACAAGAGAGGGGGAATGAATCTTCAATCTTAGAAACATCCACCAAGGAAACCCCCAAGCTAGGTCCCCACTGCCGAAGCTTTCATTGTCAACGCCCCACAATGTTGACTATTAGCAGCCAGACTTACCTGCATGGTTCAAGGAAGCGGTTCTGCAACAGCGGGTACTTCAGCACGGCGACGACTAAATTATGGCCATCGCCTCGATCTTTCTCTAATAAAGATTTGGATCTTGCGCGAGGTCAGAATGATGTTTTTGCTTCGAAAAGCTCGTTGTCCTCAAGATTAAGATTTTGAACTGAATACGCCTTGCTACATGTAGCTTGGCGTCATTGTTCTCAGAAATGAAGGTTGTTATTAGACGACAGTTGGGGCTGAAGACGATGCCACAGAATGCAACCTCATTACAGTAGTACCGCTTTTTTTGGGAATAATTTTAGCTTCGATTGTGGTCAAATTGACATCAGAGAAACTTCACTCATTATCGAAGGTCCAGCTAGTTTTTGGGACGGGCGGTGATGGGTTTGTCTTGCCTCTGCCAAAGACTTGCAGATCGCTCGAGGAAATGAAGCACACGTATACCATTACCTGAGATCTGCTTCGAGTGCGGTTCTCTGGCTTGTGATTGGGAACAATGCTCATGTCATGTCCCAACTCTTTCTATTTTCATTACGCTATGTTTCAATCATGTAAAAAACTAAGTTTCAACTCCGCAAGCCCACTTCACCTCTTCTGTTGCTTCATTGCTTCTGAATGCGCCACTCTTTTAGTAACTATCATGTCCAAATCTTGGTTTCAAAGGAAGATGGTGTGGTGAGGGCTGGCCGAAAAATGTATTCTAAAATTTGAAATGGTCCGCTGCCAAGAAAAGATGCCATAATGGAAGACTTCGATGCAGTGCCGGTCAGGGTTGCAATAGAACACGTCCTACCGGCCCCCCAAAGGGTTAGCGAACCAGGAACTCAACCAAAACCAAAGCCAGAGAAGCAGTGGTCACGAAGTGGCGGCATTCCCAAGCTCCGCTTTCAGCTTCCGTGCTGGTGGCGACGCCGGCTACTGGACTAGAAGCGAGCCCACAGTTAATTTCGCACTCTCCAAACCACCTTTTGTAGACATCACAATCGAGATAAGATTCGAGTGGGCCCGCACAAGATCCACAGTCACAACTTTCTACCGCCTTGCAAAAGATGTCTGCAGTAAGTGGGAAAACGGACAAGCAAAGGGTGAGCTTACTGCATATTCCAATTTGTTGTCTGCATTCGCCAAAAGGGAAGTGCATGGTGCCTGATGATGCAGCGAGCTCTGCTCACCTTGCACAACGCCACAATCAGTTACATCCTCAGGGATGCTATTGGATGCCTGCAATCGACAATCATCGCACGATCCTCTAGTTTCTTCATCCAGATCATTCAAGACGCATTCCTTGTAAGCATCAAAATGCTCGGGACACAAGGGGCCCTCTGGCGTAGTTGACTTTTCGGTGAAGCATTCAATCCCGCAGGTCCCGTTGCTGGTGTTGACGGTCGTGCATTGCCAAAAGTTTTCAAGCTCATCTTGGCAATTTTGACAACCACATGTATGAACTGCTTGGCACAGATTAGCCTCCGTTTCTTCGCAGTTTTCATTACGATCGGGCAAGTCGTCGAATGTTGCAATTCGACAAGAGTCACAGGCTTTGCCGACGTCTGGGTCTAGACGGAAAACACAGTTGGCGTACAGCTCCTTCTCGGCATTGCACAACTGATTGCTGTTTGCGGCGACGGGGGCAACCAGGATTGCTGCGGAGGAAATTGCCAAGACGAAGATCCAACTCAAGCGGGCGCTGGCAGTCCTCCTTTCTCGTTGCTGCTTGAGCGTCATTGTTCTAAATTATTGAAATGGTTGCTGTGGTATGCGACGGAGAACTTTTGGTCAATTTTTTTTTGCCCTGCAGCAAACGGTGCATGATTCAATCAAATGCAATCAGAGAGATTCTTCCTCTCTTACTTTTGGCGCTCTCAAGCCTTCGCGGTGGACTACCGGTAGCTACGGTACCAGGTAGCTGTTGGACTCTTCCCTCCATTTTCTTTTGCGTCCAAATCGAAAACGATCCGTTGGATCTTGTACCAGGAAATTAATCACTCCCGCAGAGGCGAGGAACGGGTTCCTCATCATCACACTTTTCCTGTGACGTACCGTACAGTACGGTATGTCATAGAGCACCTACCTGTACTGGTACCATACAGTACATACACAAGCACTATTTCGTCTCCTGGAGACGATTTGCTTTAGGGGTAATGGTACCGATGGGGGCAGAGGTTTGAATTATACCCGGCGCGCATTACTTAGAAGGCCCTGTAGAAGTCTACGTATTCGACTAGTATTGTATTGACGGGATACAGTCAACGCATGTACATGCACATGAAAGTCGCCTTGCGTTCTTCACATTTTAAAAGTTGGCTCCTAATTTTTCGGGGTCGCCTGTGATTTGATTGGACGCTTGATCTTTTTTCAATGACTGACATTGAATGACGTACGAGGTGCAATGCGAATCTCAGAAAGGTAGTTGTAGTAATAAAAGTTTTTATATACAGATTAATTTACCCTATATCCCTCCCGTTCATACTTATAACAAGAACCCGTCTTCTGGCTGGAACATTTCATCGTATTGATCTTCTCCTAGGACAGAAAGCCCAATAGTATCCTTAAATCTTGCAAGCATGTCTCTCATTCGTTGTGGCATGGCAAAGTTCTTTGGATCCCAATCCAGCTTCTTCAATAGAACAAACCACTCATGGTTCGCACCCTTGATAACACCACGTAAGCCCAGTTTTGACAGTATCGCCATGAATGTACCAATAACCACACTGCAGTATATCCCTGTAATTTGTGTCCAGTTGTCGCAGATTGCTGATAATCGGGAACTGCTTACCCTTCATCTTGGTGGTACAACTTCTCCGTCATAAAACCATCTGGTACTGAAAGTGTAGTCTTGCTCCGTTACATAAAAAGTACGTGGCATAATAGTCTCCATTCATGTTCCACAAGGATAGATTTGACTTGACCGAGAAAAAAGCCCGAATCTTGCAGCCGTTGTCGAGTTGAATAACCATGGGGTGCAACCATCCCTCACATTCACCTTTTCACAAAAAGCCGAGATCCATTGGCTTCTCCATTCGGAACATTCGTGTTCTCTGTAAACATTACAGGACACCCCTTATATAACTTCAAGCAGATCAACACGTTTTCGTGGTCCGAACCGGTTTTAACGAGTCTTCTCCACATGTTGAAAAGAAGTGCTTTAAAACGAATTGCTCTTAACAGGAACCAGTGTCCCGCTTGATTGGCCATTTGAAATCGTCCATGAAAATGAGTACGCATCCATCAGCACGGAATAATCAGCAGGTTTGTTCTTCCGCAAAATTCTTCGAAGATAGCTGAGTTAATGGCATCTCGATCTCGATTCAGATAAGTAGCAACTTGATGTTCTCTGGTGGAACATGGGTTGGGCCAACCATGCAGGCGTCATTGATGGTCTCAATATCTTCTTCTGTTGGTCGCCCTTCACGGAATCTTAAACAGCGTTGCCCCCATTCAGGATCGTTTTTGAAGCGGTGCATTCCATTAACTCAATAAATGAATTAAGAGAGTCATGAAATTCAGGAATGGTGTGCTGAAGATTGTAAATTGGGGGGCGTCCCACTGTTTCAAGTTGAGAGTAGTCCCCGCGAACACCAAGTTAGTCCCCAAATGGTTGGTATTCGTCTTGATCAAGGTCTTGGTGTAGTGGAATATCTTCACTAATCAAGTTCCCCCGCGAATAAATTTCGTCGATATAAGCATCCGTGCGTCATTCCATTCTTCTACCAAGTCTTCGCCACAC
Organism: Seminavis robusta; assembly: GCA_903772945.1. NCBI lineage: Eukaryota > Bacillariophyta > Bacillariophyceae > Naviculales > Naviculaceae > Seminavis > Seminavis robusta. Next base: position 663 of record CAICTM010002965.1, on the reverse strand, counting down.
TTTCCCGAGTTTGTTCAATCCCACAGCTGAATGCGTTGTTTCCCATGTAGTATTGTAGCACAACCCCCGACATAGCAGGACAACAATGGTTCGGTCGTTAATATGGATGATCAATCAAACCCAGAATTCTTTGCCATAGCCATGACTAAGTCAATTACGGTAGTCTTCCCACTTCCTCCAGGCCATGTAGAAGAAGAATCAGTTGGGTGCACGACTTCCCTTCAAAATCAAAGGTTTTTACGAGAAAGTGGACTTTGCCTTCAACCCATATCCGGACTCCATCCTCTAAGTCACCTTTTCAGCTTCCTCAAAAAATGTCAACAAGAAGGCTGCATTGATACACTCGAAAGCCCTTCTCTGCTTGTCGTCCAGATTGGCAGCCGTTGCCCAGTCACTTATACTTCTCACGCTTCCATTCGCCTGCGACACTTCACACTGCGGATTGTACTTAAATACATTTGCCCTTTGGATGCACTCCCGTTTTGTTAAGTAGAACTTCATTGATCTTGTGATATCGAGGTGTAGGCGGTCCCACTCTGCTTCTCTTTGTAGTGCCAGTGTGTGAAAGTCAGCACTTATGTAACAAATTCGTCTTCATTAACGAATTTCAGGATGGGTAACTGCACGTTATATCCTGCGTTGTCGCTTCCATTGTGACGTATA
>CAICTM010002964.1:0-10037 GCA_903772945.1 Seminavis robusta | reverse complement strand
ATGCGGCGTTGGCCAAAGCTTGGAGACCTGCTCCACGATTTTGGCCGCTTCTTGTTGTCGAACTGCTTAAATCAGATGCGTGAGACCAAGGGGATGGGGCGCCACCCACGCACCACACTCGCGGTCGGAATCATGCTCTCTACAAAGAGGAACAAGGCGAGAGAGACGCCTCACGCATCTACCGATCCCGCGAAGAGCCCACAACAAAAGTAGGAATCCCAACTGGTGCCGGAAGATCGAAAAGATAATATTTCTTCGCTCATTAATGGTGACCTGGTTGAATCGAGTCGTGCCGCGGGAAGATTCGATCTACTGTAGCGCACGTACCATCGCCCCGCCCAGGACCTTTCTCACGCCCGGCCAGCATCCAACTGCGCCCAGCGCAGTCGGCCACACAAGAATAATCTCTTAAAACAGACCAAAAACCTAATCCTCATCTAAAACAGCGAGATAATAGCTATCAATAGTAACTCACGATACCAACCCGACAAGCTTCAAGGGAAAAAGACGGCGCCGGTGCACGTCTGGGCCTGTGTTAAAGAGAATACTTGAGTCGCAAAGCTAGATTAACCTCCCCGCAGTCATTCACGGGGTCCAGCCAAGACAACGATAGCGGGTAACTGCTTCTAACTGAAACCTCGCGCGAAAGTTCTACCAGCTCCGCTGGCTAAATAAGACCACAATAAACTGAGCATTTCTTACAAGTATAGAGTGGATTTGCACTATGACCTGTAGATGAATAATACGTGAGACCTGAATTTCCAGCGCTTTGTACAAAACAACCTGTGGTCGGAGTTGATGAAACTGTTTCTGTGGCAGCCCACCATGAAAAGACACCACACTGGACTGTGCCAAATTGAGAGACACAAGCATTGTAACAAGCAGAAATGGAGCTGTAGGCATTCCAACTTCCAGGACTGACCCAAGTGTAGCTGCTTGGATGGTAGTACTTGCGGCAACAGTATCCTGAAAAATAACCAGTCGAGCATCCTGGAATACACTTAAATGGACCAACATGAGCAAGTGGTGTGGCTGTGGCTGTTGCTGTTGTTGTGGTTTTGGTGGTTGTGTTGTTGGGTGTGGTGTTGGCTGTGGTGTTGGTGGGTTAGTGGGCTGCGGTGTAGGTGGTTCAGTTGGTGCCTTTGTGGGTGATTCAGATGGATTAGTTGATGGCATGACAGATGGGGATGTAGAAGGCACATCCGATGGACCGTGACTGGGGCTAGGAAAGTACAATCCTGATGGGTAGCTTAAGGTGGTTCAAGGAGGAAGCATCAAGGACTGACGCAGGGTCTACCGAGCAATGACGGCTGTCCAGATGGGCCTGTGGAAGCGACAACTTTGAATGGATTTGATGAATGTCGCTGAAGATGCTGCACCGCAATTATAGACGAGCTTCGTCCTGTGAAGCGGATGGATCGGATCGTGCTTATTGATGGAGCGGCAACATTGATGACTGATGCATGGAGAAGCAGAAGGAATCTAGCATCGGGCTAGAGCTTGGATTTGTGGATGGAATGCAAGAGGGGCTGGCCTGGGGCTTGAAGATGGCATGTAAGAAGGCTTGGTGCTTGGAATCACAGAAGGAATATCTGATGGGCTCAGTGAAGGCAATGTAGATGGACTGGTACTGGGACTCTCAGAAGGCAAGTCAGATGGACTGGTGCTGGGAAGTTGGGATGGTACATCTGACGGGCTTGTTGAAGGAATTTTCAGCACGGACTGGTGACTAGGGCAAGCCACTGAAGCCAGGTCAGATGGACGCTACTGGGTGTGATGGGCTATATCACGTCCGAAGGACTGGTCTCTGGAACCACCACCCCAGCCATCTACCGCCATTCCCCAGCCCTACCCTTCCTATTAGTCCAGTCGATGGGCCATCTGGATCCCAGCTCACGCCCTCGACTGCTCCTTCAGTGGTTCCAAGCACCAGTCCTTCTGAATACCTCCACCACCCACCACCCCAGTAGCAACCATCTGACCTGCCTTCAGTGATTCCCAGCACCAGTCCGTCTGAAATTCCTTCAACAAGCCCGTCAGATGTACCATCCCAACTTCCCAGCACCAGTCCATGCTGACTGCCTCTGGAAGTGACCCAGACGTCCATGCACATGCCTCACCCCCTTCCACGACCCGATCAGCATATTCCCGTCGTGATCACAAGCACCAAGCCGTCTACATGCCCACTTCAAGCCCCAAAGCACAAGCCCCCTTCATCCCATCCACAATCCAAGCCAGCCCGTCTAATATCCTCTCTGCACTCCACATCAATCCCATCACACTGTTGGCCCTCCACTCATAACCATTCGATCCATTCGCTCACAGGCCAAGCTCCAGTCCATCAAAGCCAAATCTTCACATCCCACCACAACTCCACATACAGTCCCTTCACAAGCCCCGAACGACAGGCATCATGCTCCCTAACGCGCCTTCAGAATTCCCCCTGAACCCTACCGACTACCCGCCACAGAGGCTACCATCTCACCAGCCCCATGTCAGCCCACGGATGCCTCTCCTAACCCCCATCGTCATGGCCATCAACCTACTCGCCACTCCTCGATAAAATCCACTGAATCACCCACAAAGGCACAACTGAACCACCTACACCGCAGCCCACTAACCCACCAACACCACAGCCCACCAACCCACCATCACCACAGCCACACCACAGCCAACACCACTGCCCACTTGGTCCAATAGTGTTTCAGGATGCTCAACTGGTCACTTTTCAGGATACTGTTGCCGCAAGTACTACCATCCAAGCAGCTACACTTGGGTCAGTCCTGGAAGTTGGAATGCCTACAGCTCCATTTCTGCTTGTTACAATGCTTGTGTCTCTCAATTTGGCACAGTCCAGTGTGGTGTCTTTTCATGGTGGGCTGCCACAGAAACAGTTTCATCAACTCCGACCACAGGTTGTTTTGTACAAAGCGCTGGAAATTCAGGTCTCACGTATTATTCATCTACAGGTCATAGTGCAAATCCACTCTATACTTGTAAGAAATATTAGCCTCAAGCTTTATTATTTTATTTAAGCCAGCGGAGCTGTGTAACCTCGGCAGAAGGTTTCAGTGTAGAAGCAGATACCCCTATCGTTTAGTCTTGGCTGACCCGTGAATGCACTGCCGGGGAGTAAATCTAGCTTTGCAGACTCAATATCTCTTAACACAGGCCCAACTGCACCGCGCCCTCTTTTTCCCTCTGAAAGCTTGTCGGGTTGGGTATACGGACGTCTATTGATAGCTATATCTCTGTTAATGAAGATAGGTATTGCGCTAGATCTATCTATGTGTGTGGCCGACTGCCTGGCAGTGGATCTGCGCGCGTAGAAATCCGGTACTTCGCTACAGAGATCGAATCTTCCGGATCGATTCCAACCACTCACAATGACGAAAAATTTCTTTTCGATACTTCCGCACCATGGCATCCTACCTTTCCTCTTCGGACGAAGATGACGAGGAGTCTGTTCCGCTTCCTCCTCTTAGAGGCAATGATCCACCCGCCGTTGTGGGTGGCGCCCCATCCCCTTGGTCTCACGCATCTGATTTAAGCAGTTCGACAACAAGAAGCGGCCAAAATCGTGGAGCAGGTCTCCAAGCTTTGGCCAACGCCGCATCAAGGACACCACTTCGAGATGTCAGCAACATCAACAATAACTGGAGGGCCTCTCGTCAACAGGCTTGCACACCAATAACACCCACAACACCAAGGACAATGGATGAAGATGATGGGAGGGAAGAGACTTCACCAGAAGACTGCGAGGCAGAGTTTGACAACCAGTGCCGTGACAGGATACCCAACTGCGACTCTGATGATGAAGGAGAGCTTGCGAATCAAGTCATGATGGATCTAGATCCACAAGAACCAGATAATTCATTCATGGAGGAAGAACTAGCTGCAATTGCCTCTTCCATTGAACTCACCAAGTCAACGGATCCAATTGGAAAACGCAACATCAGTTTATCTGGTGCACCGACTACATGGAAGCCACCTGGAGCCCCTCCTAATTGGAAAGCTGCGGGCAAGCAAGTGAACACGGAACCGGCATTTGAAGATGTCGACAATCCAGGCAACTGGAGCGACTTCACCTTTCGTCCAAAGTACCTGACAACTGGTGCCGGACGCAACAGGAAGAAGAAATATCTGTATCGCGCAATGCCAACTGGTGCAACTCCAGTCCCAGCTGACGATGATGACCGAATGATATTAGATGATTGGGAATTCCACTATGATGGTTGGAAGAAGGATACCCCCACCTTCCGGTCTGGTGCAACAAGAGAGAACATGTTCCCTGACAGCAGAAAGGGGCAACGGATGGCGAGATCCTTTCTCGACTTGGTCTTACGAAAGACCGCATGAAGCAAGAGGATGGCGCTCCTGATGCATTGTTCTTTTACCAGCTTATTCTACCTATTTGCGATACCTCTCGGAACGATAATGATCCGCGAATGCCTTTCTACAAAGATGTCGCTGTCCACAGCAATGGGTATGCCATGTCCGAGTTGGAGCTTGGCAACGGATACTCTCACAACTTCCATTCAGTGTCCATTCAAGAGTTTCTTCGATGGAATGGATCTATTATCCAGGATGGCGTCCTTGGTGGAAGTGATGGAGCAATTCTGCGGCGTTTTGACATGAGAGAAGGCAATGCACAGTTCTGCAAACTCATCAACAGCGCCATGGAGAAGATAAGATGGTTGCTTATCAAGCGAATTTTTAAACTGTGCAACAACAACTACAAAGCGTTGAAGCCAGTCCAGCGTGGATATGATCCTTGCTACAAGTACGATCTTATCTACCAGTGCCTCTGGCACAACGTGAACGCGCTAACAAAGAAGGCCTGTTTAGATCTCTGCGGCGATGAGACATCGTGGGGGCATCAAGGATATGGAGAGTCTGGAACCGGTGTTGTTGGTGAAGTGCTTGGGAAACCTGGAATATCTCGCGGCAGACAAACTGTCATCGTAGTGGATGTCGATCGTATCAGACCAAGAGCGTATGTTCATCGACACAAGATACATGAGTACGCCTTTTCACAGAAGGGTCCAAGTGAAGTCCGGATGATTTACGAGAAGTTGAGGCCGTTCATTGAAGTGGATGAAAACGTGGAACAAGAAAATCGAAAGCCAATCCTGTTCTCATCAAAACCTCATTTCAGTTGGGATAACTTCTTCAGCGGGGATGCAATCATGGATTATGCTGCCAAGGGAGGCTTCGGAATCACCATGACATGCCAGAGAGACTGACTGCCAAGAGGAGTTCCATCGAAGTACTGGTGTAAGGAGAAGACTGATGGCAGTGCAAGGCCTTGCGCAGCTCGATACGAGAAGCCCATCTTCGCTGTGAAAGAAGATGGTGACTCGCTGCTCCAAATGACGTCCTTCCAGTCAACTTCATTGTGTAACTTTGCTTGTGTCAACGCTGTTAACTCATTGAATCTCTATGTAACACAGAAAGAGCGAGGACACGACAAGAACGAGTACCGGTGGTTCATCGAAATGAACGAGGCAAGGCAGCTCTATTTAAAGACCTACGGTGGTGTCGACAAACTTGATCACCTCATTCAAAATTGCAACATGGGATACCGGTAAGTGCTTGTTCTTATTGTCTATTATCTTGCTTCCACGCTGACTATTTATTCTTTTCTTTACAGCTCATGGAAGTATTGGCACTCTCCAATGAACCATGCAAAGGCCATGGCGGTTGTGGTGGCTTATGACATCTATTTAGAGGCGACAGAAGGAAAACTGGACGGATTGTCAGACTGTAAAATCAACAAGCCCATCTCCTTCTATCGATTTTGCGAGAAGCTGGCAAAACAGATGCTCCAATATGCTCCGCGAAACTGCCATTATCTTGGGGATGAGTTGATGCGCGACACAACTGCGATCAGCAAAGCGAAAAGACCGCGCTCACAGACTCCTCCTCGCCGTGCGCAGGTGCACCAAGATGACCTCACAACGGCATCAGGTGTCAGCGTCGCAACGCTAACCGACAATAATCATTCAGATCGCTTGTGTGGATTTATCACTCCTCTCCTCCAACACTATGAGTCCTGTGTGACAATGCCAAACAAGAAGTGGCTCATCTGCGTCTTTTGTGGCAAAGGCTCCTATCAGTTCTGTAACATGTGCAACAAGCCATTGCACAAGTACCCACAGCCTGATAATGGAAATGGCAAATTGTCATGTTTCCTCCACTACCACAACACTGCATCCATGGGACTTGCTCGAGAGGATTGGCGTGTCACTGGGAAAAAGCAGAAGGATTGGAAATATCCGTCACCAACTGATTTTCAAGACAATGAGGTTGGTATGCGGCGTTTGTTGGAGGAGATGGGTAGCTAGTGGCGGCATGGGCATGAGCAACGGTCGAGTTAACAGCGAAAATAGTGGTGGTAGCCTTAACAACAGACAAGGTGTCGGTGCCCAACAGAATAACAGCAACATAACAACGGCGAAGATTCAAATACAACTCCCTGAGAGTGTGTTCGCATCCAGATTGGTACTGCCGGAGAGTAGCTACTACTAAGCAGTCGATAACACTGTTGCCATCTTGAGTAGCTTTCGGTAGTTATTTTTATGTAGACGACACAGTGGAAAGAGAACTGGCCACTGCTGGGTAGTCGATTTTTTCAGCCAAGACTAAACGGTAGCTAGCTAACTAGAAGCAGATATCTGTAGTGCTTAGCTAGTGCTTAACTTTTGCTTAGCTAGCTAGAAGCTAATTCCCCCTAGCTAGAAGCAGATTCCCATAGCAAGGTAGAAGCAGACACCCCTAGCTAGCTTGAATACTAGTTATAGCTTTCGCCCCCTACTCGGAAGGATGTAAATAGCTTTAGCTGGTTTGCACCATCCTCTAGCTAGGATACTTATTTAGTTTTTGCTGACTTATTTGTATTCTAACCCTACCCTTATACCTGTAGGGACCACCGTAGCAGGAAAAACAATTAAAGGGGTTGAGGGCTCTGGCAGCAAGACTGCCGAGGTAAAACCCTATCAGCACTGTTTCCTTGCCCTCAAGCAGGTAGCTAGCTAGCTAGCTATGCATAGCTACCGCTCCTGCATGTATTAGCTAGCTGAGTGGCTGGCTCTCTTTCCCTGGTCAGAGCAAGAATCCGTGGACCGCAGGCTCTACCAGTACGGTACTAGATAGGTTCCTGGCGTCTCTGCTAACCTTGCTCTGTCGGCACTGGCATCCAGTAATAGACAAATAGATACTAAGTAGAAACATTAAGGAGCGAGGGGGGCTAAGCTAGCTAGGCTGAGCGGTGGCTGCGGTGCGGTGGTGGGTGGTACTGGGAGAGCAAAGTGGACTGGATAGAGCAGAATAGGGGGACTGGGGCAAGGGGGGCAATGAGGAAATGGAGGATCTACTGGTACCGTACACTGTAACGGTACTGTAGAGGGGAAGTCGCGAGGGGGGAAGCGGATAAGCCGAAGTGTGCCACAGTTGGTACGGTAGCTTCAAGTTGGATGTCAAGTTGGATGTCACTGACATCAGTCCTTTGACGCTGACCACAAAACGCTCGGATCTCAAGAGTCGAGTCCATGCCGATTACTCTCCATGCATAAGAACTGCGAAGGCATAAGAGAGCCAGTTATTATTAGTCCACAACCATATGAAAATAGAAAATGAGACCATCCTCTCTGTATATAACGCTGCTGGTGGTCCTTTCAGTTCTGGAGCTGGTGTACGGATTTGTGGTGGTGGTCCCTCCTCCATCAGCAGTAGCATCTCCCCGCCAACAATCATGGACGTTGCTGTTTGCCAGTGGTAAAAAGACGAAAAAGGGAGGCATGGCAGAAAAACGCAAACGTCGTTCCCAAGCTCGCCAACAACGACAACAAGCCTTGATGGAAGCGAATGCGCAACTTCCCGCTTCCAAATTGGATTTCAAGACTCCACCACCTCCACCCACCCCCACGGCTCCGGGTGGATCTGCGACCGTGGAAGAGCTGGAACAAGAAGCCACCAACAGCAAGGCGCGAGAATTGGTCGAGACGCAACGAGAATCCGTCAATATGTTGACGCATGTGACGGAACAATTGGAAGCCAGTAGTAGTCGTCTGGAGGAGCTGTCGTCGCAAGAAGAAGGATATGTGGTGATTGACAATTTACTCGATGAGACTGTGGTGCAACAATTGCAAGACGAATCGATGGCACTTTACGAACAAAATGAAATGACAGCCGATGTCAGCCAATTGGGTACGGGAGAATTCATTACGGCGATTCAAGGAGGGGCCGAACAGTATCCCAAATGTCCACGCACTATTGAATGGGTCGTGGCGGTCACGGGAAAACTGGCGGCACTCTGCAATAGTCAATTGCAAGATGCTGTAGAACTGGAGGATCGAGCCTGCAGTCGTGCCGTGGCACGCCTCTTTGATCGATCCTCGCTCCAGGCATCCTTGCATTTGCTCATGGGACAAGACAGTCCCGAGGCGGTGCAACATGCCATTCAAAACTTGAAACCGGCATCATTGCAAACCGTTATTGAACGAGATCAAGAAGACGACGAGGAGGAGGAGGATTTCCGAAAAATATCCGTCTGCTACTTTTTGACGGATCCAACCTGGAACGAAGATTGTGGAGGTCACTTGACATTTGCCACAGGTAGTACAACGGAAGGTGCAACAACAACAACCACTATTATTGAGGCGCTTCGAAATCGACTCGTCATTTGGAGATCCGACACCACGAGGGTACGACGAGAGCCATTTCGGGGCAGTGAGATTCTCACCACAGCCAGTACCATAGAACTGCATCTTGTACAAAAGCAGCAGGGGTAGGTTATTCTGGCAAGAAGTAACCAAGGCAACTTCAGCTAGTAGTGGTTGCTCCACCGTCGGCAATCAGCAACTCTTGCGCTTTGCCGATGCGAAGTGCTTCGTCTGATGGAATGGTGACAATACTATTGTTTTCTTCTCGGCATTACTTAGTTATTCTCTCGCTCGTATGCCAAACTTCTAGGGTCTAGGAGGAAGCACTCATCGTTCTGTTTCCCCCTTCTGTTTTGGTCCATGCCCGACAGTCGAGCCGATGAGTGTTGTCGCTGCCCCCCAAAAGCCAAAGCAATTCAAGCCAGCTCAGGCCTCGTCTACAATGCATCAGCCAAGATCTTTTAGTTAGACGGACCTTTTAAGGGTCCGAACGCTTCTTCTTTCGGCCCTGATACGCCACTTTGACGCTGTCATTATTGACCGCATATTCACCCGTATTGAATGTGATACCATCATCTTCGCTAGTACTGTGACAGGCAGTGGATACTTTGGAGCTGAACTTGGATGCCGCGAAAAAGTCGTCGTCGATGGTATCGTCGTCAGGGTCGTTCAGACCCACAGCGTCGGAGCTAGTGGTACTTCGGGGGTAGACACGGCCACCCCGGGTCGTCAATATGGTTTTCTTGGAAGGTGTAGACTCGTCCGCTTTGAACGTCAAGGGTGGTTCCGACGTCGAAACGGAATGGGAAGGTTCCATCGTGTTGTTCGTGGAAGAAGTGGTCTTGTTGCTCCGGTTCATACTCGGGGATGCCCTGGATTGTGCCAAGGCAATTCGCGACCGCACAAGCGGGGGCTGCTTCGCCACCTGTTGCTGCCTTTTTTGGGCTTCGTCCTCCTCATGCATTTCCTGGAGGATTGACATGGCTGTTTGCTGAACCAAACAACACTTTGTGGCATTTCGCATGTCGCGAGGCGAAGTTTTAGTGGTGGAATTGTCTCTACCACTCGATGAAGTCTCGACGATGGAGGCATAGTCCATTTCCACAGTCTCAAACTGCTCCAAGCTGGCACGAGAATCCCAACTAAGAGAAGTGGAAATGTAGTCCGAGGATGGGAGCCCGCCGGATGTTGTGGATGTTGGATCTGGCACGCGAGCATCCGTCGAGGAAGGATTGCCGTTAGCATTGTCGTATTCTTCAATGGTCGTTGTGATTGTGGTTGTCCCATCTGAGTGATGGGTTTCTCTTGTAGTCTTTCGCAATCCTTCCAGTTCTTCGACAATCACATTCGTCACCTCGACACTTTCCTCCTTGG
>CAICTM010002963.1:0-10045 GCA_903772945.1 Seminavis robusta | reverse complement strand
AACCAGTATACACCGAGGAAGACGCAAACTGTCATCTGCCTTCGTCGATTGGTCTATCAGTGGCTACTAGCTAGCTAGCTATCCAGCGTCCAGCGAGAAGAGGAGAAAAGCTCAGCAAACGTCAACCACTTCTATTTTCTGATCCATCCCTACTGTACCGCAGCCAGCAAGAGTAAAGAAAGCGCAGAAGGAAGGTGCCAGCTGTGGCTTGATGTCGAATTGAACGTTCTGTGGCGCATGGCGAACCCAAATGAATAGTCTAAGTATGCAGCGCTCGAAGCTCCAAGGAACGGCGAAGTTGCCCTCTGGTCAAGCTAGGGTTGTCCCGAGCGCCGACAGGAAGTGACCCAAAGCCTTTCACAGTCGTCAGCATATCAGCTTCTCGGACAGCCCACAAATTCGATCAATTGACGCGAGAGGATGAAAGCCATGATTGACAAAACAAAGAGAAACAATGTTGCCTCTTTAGAGGCAGCAATTCCGCTCAATGATGACGGTGGCTTCATCCCGCTTCAACTTCCACTGGAAGAAGAAGGGTTGCTCTGCCTGGGAGTGCCGCCTAATTCCTGTTACCTTGAATCGTTTGAAAGCTGCATTGATGCGGATTCCGTCTACGGGGACTTGCCTCGTCCCGCCTTCTTGCCAGGATGTTGTCCTGTGTCTGGGCCTGCTGAAGGTGCTAGTAATTGTCAGGAACTCGTGGAAGGCTTCTGGCATGGCGACTTTGCCTTCAAGTTCGAAGCCGACGTTCCCAAGACAACCAAGGATACTTTGTCTATATGTGCCTGGGTCCGAAGCGAAGAATCGGAAGATATCAATGCTGCAGTGAAGCTGGTATTTGGCTTTGGGAATGGAAGGACCATCTTTCGTCATGTCTTCAGCGACCGTATTCAATTCCAATTGTCCAAAGAAGAGCTCCAACTCTTGGCGTGTCGAGTGCTTCATCAGTTTCTTCGCCAGTTTGGCTGGATGTTGCCCTGGACGTTTTTGAGTGCCATGTTCAGCACTCTTTCCTTCGTGTTGGCCACCAAGACTTCCAGATTAAGCGAGCTTTTGGATCTGTGCATCGTCAGGACTGATTTGATGCTTCATATTGTCGCAGGCTTCGACGATGCCAAAGCAATTGGAGCCGCCATGTCTGAGATAGGACGAGCTCTAGAGTCCGTGGGACGCTGCAACCAGGCCGGGGACCTATACGTGGAGATTGCCAAGGAATACTTTGCGTCCAATGTGGACTTGAAGGCCCAAGCTTACTCAAGTGCTGGAAAGGCGTTTTTAAAGGCGCAGGCTTACGATGCCGCTCTGCAACATCTCTTGATCGGTCTGCAGGTTTTGGCATCCGGCAACGCGTTGGAATGGAATAGCCAGGCGTCAGCCGGTATCATTGCCAATCTGGTATTGCTGCATCAGGAGGTGCACACCAAGTCACTTGAGAGCAGGAGGGGCCAAGCGACTCATGACACGACATCGCTTACAGACGAGGAGAAGCTCTTCCCGGCCGTGGCTTGTCTACTTGTCAAGGCCGGGTTCGATCCACTTGAACAGCCGGCTGCTGCTTTTCGGATCCAAGGTCAAGGTCAAAGCAGCATGTGCATGGACAGACTCAAGCCCGAACTAAAGAAAAGGAAGCAAGCTAGACAGTTGCTGACGCGCCTGTTTCGCAGTGGGTCGGTGGATTCCTACAAGGACGGACTCGTGTCTGCAATGCCAGGGGAGATGTGGGTGAAGTTTGATGACTTGCCCAGAGCAAGCCCAGCTCAGACCACCAGCCCGACTACCCGCAGCGAGAGAGCCCAAGGTTGTTCGCACTCCCAAGAAGATAAGGGTATTCAATCTTGCCGCAAATGTGGGCACGAGGGAACGGAACGACAAAAACTCCTCAGCTGCCCGTGCCGTACAGCGCACTACTGCTCCAAAAGCTGCCAGGCTGAAGATTGGAAACGGCATCAGAATACATGTCCTACGCATCAAGCAAAGAAGAGGCAGAAGGAGTGCAAAACGGACCGTGGCTTCCAAGAAGTCAGCATTGTCGCATAGTCTCGGATGCCTGGTTTGACTCGCAACGCAACACATCATGCTTGAAAGCGGCTACGCAACGAGAAACTGATGAGCTGCATGTTGTTGATTGAATAGATGATGTATATGTAAACTGCTACCTATCTTTTGACAGCTAGTCGAGGCAGAGCACGATGTGCTATCGTTCGTCGGGAAGATACATGTTGACAGCCGACCCTATGTAAAGCTTCTTTTGGTCCTTTGTCACCTGCATCGTTCGAAAACCGTACATAAACCGCGATGCGTCGAACAACTCCGACTCCACCACTTGCCAGGTGTTCCCGTCGACTGAAGCCCAAAGTTGGGCTTGGTCTAGCTTTGCAAGACCAGTTGTCCACGAGAATCCTCGAGGGGTCAAGGACACGGTGCCGACAAAGTAAATGCCGTTGATTTCAGCCGAGGTCCAAGGATACTCATTCCCTGCCATGTTCCCACCCATTTGTTGTCGTTGTTCTCTGGCAAAACCATTCCCAGTGATCAACTGCCAATCCCCTCGGTTCAGATTCAAGAGATCGTCGAATTTGGGTGTCCTGATCAAAGCAAAACCTCTGATGAAACTAAGAATTCCAATGTAGAGCTGTCCTTTGAAGACTCTGATCTCCATCACTCCGCAAGGAATATGCTGAAAATCTGGGTCCATCGACGAATGGCAGCACACAGAACTAGGATCAGAAAAGAGCAAACACCACCAGTCGTCATACAGCCAAACATGACATCTGACAACGACACGAACACAGCGGTCTAGAGCCAGCAGCGACGCTTACATGTTGGAGTATTGAGTCTGGTGAGAGTGTCATTGTTGGTTTCATCAAGCAGGAAGACACCGTATCCCCACGTTTCCCAGGTACCAAACAGGATCTTTCCTCCACCCATATCATAAAACCCAGAAACGGAATGAGTACAGTCATCCCCCTCCATTTCAATTTTCTTCCACTGGCTGCTGCCATCTACGGGGCGGGCGTCCGTGTAGATGAGAACCTTGGCACACTCGTAGGTTTCTGTGCCAATAAACAAACGATCGCTGTTTCCAAGTGCAGGAGCAAGTGTCAGGATGAAGAGATGACATGAGGAGTGAGGGGTCATAGCATGCTCATTCCCCGCCTACCTGTAGCTGGACACCACCATGCTTCGAATCGACTAAGCCGGGCGACGAGGTCGTCAGAAGGAACGAGGGCGAAACATACGAACCGCCAGGAACAATCAAACGTACCTTGTCATAAGAGTCAAGGTTACCTTCGTCATCCAATGGTGCAAATGAGCCGTTGCCAGCGTTGGTAAAGATCTGTTATAGGGCGAGGAAGTGTTAGGTTGGACTAATAAAACATTTTTGAATGCTTCAGTCTGGGGTTTGGAGAGACTCTCTGAGCAAGCCAAAGCGCATACCTGAGCCCCTGTGCCTTGCTCATAGAAGGAGAAGTCATAAGGAGCCCCGTCATAGGGGCCATCGGGACCATTGGTACTTCCCGCATAGATGTTTCCATGGTAATTGACCATCTTCCGGAACTGCCAAGGTGACAAAAAGAAATAACTGTGCGTGAGTGTTTCATCGTTGAATGTACGTGCTTGATGCTCGATGTCAAGCTTTGTGCTTACTCCCAAGTGATCCGGTGACGTCTCAAGCTGTAACTGAAACGAGGGACTATCCTGGGGTTTGTAGTAGATTTGTGCTCCCTGATTCTCAAAGACGGGTGTCCCCGACCACTGTCGCAACAATGTATCCACCAGAGCATCAAACTTCTTCCTCCAAGGTGCCTTCACAATGGACCAAAGGAGACCGGTGATGTTGCCGGGAACGAAGTTTTGATTGAGAATGCCCACGTACAGGTCGTCGTTGTCATCCAATGCCATGGACCAGATGTACCGATTGCGTGGGTTGCCGTTGACTCCATTCATCTCTGTGACTCGAGTGATCGTTAAGTTGTTCAGTACTTCCATAGACCCGCTCTTGGCAAGTTCTACCTCTTCGTCTGTAGGAGAAGGATGAATGGCTTGTTTCCTTAGCGACTCCTGATATTGTTGCATGGCCGACTATTCAAGCACTTACCAGAAAAGCTAATCATGAAGACTTCGGCGCCCGTATCGGTGTACCGTCCTTCTCGGGGTTGATAATCACTGGCGTCGTCGCCAGTCAACCGTCTGCCAATGCGATTCGTCCAACCGGAAATCCAGGATCCCCAACTTGGCTCATTGTTGTTCTGCTGCACGTATCCAAAACAACCAATCGCGAACAAAGCAGGTTGGAGAACCTTACAAGGCGACCACCAGCACAAGAAAAACAACGTACCTCCACATTCCGGTGTCGAATTAACTGGAGCTCTGCTGCCACCGTACGACAAAGTCCCGAACTGCAAAGATACCAAATTTGAAAGAGAAACGCTGCTCTTGACACCGAACACCTCATGTTGATGCCGTTCCTGTACGCGACTACTAAATGGGATGCCGATCGGAAGGTAAAACAACAGTTTTGAAACTTCCCTACTCTAGACCCCCATTACCAGTTTCAACAATTTTGGAAGTAGACTGACAAACATGACGTTTGAATGCATCGTGCACCCAAAGTCGCGAGTGGAGGACTTTGTGAGGATCTGAAACCACAAACTGTGGAGTCTTTGAAGGCGTGTACACCACAAAGATACTTAGAGGACAGCGGAAGACGCCTTTAAGTCACCAAGCAACACCTGCGTTGGAGCGGTGCACGCCAACATTGACTGATCTACGCCACATAATGTACATCTCTACAGCCAGAATCCAATCATTCAATACCAACAGCATTGGCACCAGCCACCAACGCCTCTGGTATCATCCATCGATTCCATTCCATTCCGAGCGAGATCACAAATAACGATTCCAGGAGAGAGTTGTCTGTGGGTTGCAAAGACTGAACCAGATCAAAGCCGTCCCGGAGTCGTTGTTTGCCGTGCATTCGATTCACGACAGCCACACTGCCGTACCGTGAAGAGTTCCAAATCAGGCTCCGAACGAACCAGGCGATCTTTGTTCGAGGCTCGTGTCATCTCATTCATTGCATCAGGCAAATTGGTAGTGGCTAGCACAACGCGGCCAGCCTGTTCAATAGCAGTAGCAACACGTAACGTTGCCCAACCAAAACTGATAACTGCTTCGTTGGATCCCATTGTGCGTCGGTAGAATTCAGCGAGGAGACAAATACATTTTCATTTCTCGTGCGTTTGTCTTGCATGTTAGTGGTTGCAATGTGACATGGGCAGCTCTGGTCAAGCACGTCTTGTCTTGTATGTTTCCTCCAGCAAACCACTCAATGGATGGCTTCCACTTCCATATTCTTATGAAAGACCAAGGTTTCTTCAAAGTTGGCTGGCGGCTTGCCATCTTTACCACAATGGGTTTCCTTATAGAATCGTGCCGCCTCGTTCAATGCCGGGATGAATCGACACAACATCCAAGCATTTCGTTTGACATGATCTTTGTTTAATTTTTTGATTTCTCCAGTGGGCGCGACGGCAAAATCGTATTGGAGTGCCACATCTTTGGGCGGCACTTTGAGGAGTGGCGATTCACAGGAGATAAAGTCCTTCGGTAGTTTGTATTTGCCAATAAACCACTTTCCGAGCCAATATCGTTGACCTGTTCATGTAGAATGGATAGAGCACAAAGCCAGCAGTTGGTGTGAGCCACAACCACCCGTGACGAACTGGACAAGGCGAGCATTCATTCATCAGGCAGAACCAAGACCCAACTTACAATAGTGCAGTACATTTGGCAACTTTTCCTCAGGGATCTTGCCTTCTTCACACATGTCCGTTCCGCTGTACTGATCAATTCCATATTTCCAGCCTTCCAGGCCACCTGTACCAACGTCGCTCACCATGAAGCTTTGTGTAATCTATGTACACAAAAGAAAGAATGAAGAGCAATTTATATGTCAGCTGATCAAAACCATTGCACTTGCGTTGTTCTCTTCGTGCAGTTCAGATACATACCTGATGTGGCAGATTGAGATGCGCGGCTGCCAAACACATGGCAAACATTTCGGCCAACAAGAATGGATACTGGGCATGCGTCGGTACGGCAAATTCGGCCCATTTGTCGGATATTTGATACATGTCGGCACCGACGGCAATGTAGGGAGGTCCCGCGGAAAAGTTTTCATTCCGCATTCGATCATTCATGGTTTCGAGCGGAGAGGGTAGTTCGTCCGGTTTGGCAATCTTGGTAATATCGGTTTTCTGGTACCATTGATTGTGGAATCCGTACTGCTGGGCAAAGGGTTGTCCTCGAACGACCTTGTCCCAAAGGGGCAGTGACTGGCGAGTGCGCCATTGTTCGGGGTGTTGACTAAAGTCATTGGTGAAGGGTCTTAGAATAATCTGATCCGGGTCCATGAGAATGACTATGTCATTGTCGTGTTGCGGGTTGTCATTTGGTTTGCCAGTAGTTTCATCTTTGGTATACCCCAATACATGTTCCATCCAGTGTTTGGTCCCATAAGGCTTGTTGACTGTCACGAATGAATGAGGAGAAGTAGATGTGAGCCAACACCAGAATACTCTAGCTATATATCTAGCCATTCCAACCACATAACTTACAGTACTTGTAGGGTTTGGTGGACCCATGAACGGTGGAAAAATCGGGTGTAATGTGCAAATGAAAGTTGGGATTCATGATTTTGATTTGTTCCCTGTGCAGTGCTTGCATAGCTTCAGCATCGGCATCCGATCCACAGCCCGATGCGACCCGCGTCACTTCGGTATTGGCCATGCCACTTTTGGGGGGAGACGTTCGTTTCAAGACTTTGGCCGCATGGAAAAAGAAAATGTAGGATTGCCAATCTTGAAAGGCACTGCAGCCCGTGGAGAAAATAATGTGGTATTGGGGGACACCACTACCGTCATTCTTGGTGGTAGCTCCTTGGTTTTCTGTTTCTTGTTTACCATTGATCTTTTCCAATGCGGCTCGTTTCACAGCAGCTAGTTTCGCAGCATCATCGGCTAGTGTCTTGGCATTTTTATTATCATCCCCTGGTACTACCGGTACTTCTTGCTGTTGTTGGTGATGGCTCTCCTGGATGGCCTTGGATAAGCTCTTTAGATTATACCCCAGAATCAACACGGCAATCGACAAGACGGCTAGCAAAAAGTACAGTGGCGATATCGAAATCTTTTGGGACTGCTGCTTGCGCTTCAGAGTCTGAACTCCTTGTTGTTGGACCATCTTACAACCTTTCCTCTGCTACTAGCCAGGCTAAACTACTACAGCTGTGGAGGCGAGGTGGGTGTTTGCTGTTGCTGTGCTGTGTGGATGGGCAGCTGGACGCAGTGTCGGCATGAGTATTCGACTGGTCGAAGGTGTTTCGAATAATCTCACAGACGACTAATTTGAGTCAGTCGAGTCATGTTAGTAAGTCTCGTTTTGACTCGACTCGACGTCGAGTCCAACGTGATGCCCGTCATTGGTTCCATTGCATCATGCCCGCACGGGTACCGTATGGTGATCAGTTTCGATCATGACATGGTGACATAGTGTTAGTTTCGATCATGACATGGTGACAGTCGGTTTCCATCGACAGTCACTGGTCGGTTTCCATCGACAGTCACTGGTCGGTTTCCATCGACAGTCCATGCCATGGTGACAGTCCCTGGTCGGTTTCCATCGACAGTCACTGGTCGATTTCCATCGACAGTCCATGCCATCATGACATGGTGACAGTCACCATCATGGCATGGTAACAGTCCATGGCATGGCATGTCATGGCAGCATGTCATGCCATGGTCATGCACAATTAGCTAGCTAGGCCCGATGTATCCACTTGCCTAAACAACGTTATTTTACCAATCGCCCTCAGCTGGCTGGAAGCAAGACTTGTCGAAGAGCCCGCATTGGCCATGCTGGACCGCATACGTACCGGTATTGCCGCCTTTTTTTGAATTGTAAGTATGCAACAGAGCCAAAAGCATCCATTATTGGCTCGAATCGAATGATAATCAAAATGATCGTCGGGCACGGACCATGCGTCGTACACGTGTACCGTTGATCTCGTGATTCTACGGTACCGGAGGTAGGGATCGCTGGGTGGTACCGGTACAATGATGGCAATGGAGGTCAGGTCAGGAGCTCGTGAAAACAATTGCGGTGACGCGCCGAAGACCGTCATGAACTATCGTTCATACCGGATTATCTTTGCTCCGTGCGCTCCACCTCTGGAGACCCTGTATGCCACATTTGAAGATGCTGACTACTATCCTGGAATCTTAGCGGAATTGGGCGCACCGGTACCGTATTGGAAATGTGCTTCATACTTGACTAGTGATGGCTCGAACACAGGCGATGAAGAAATTGCATGGCAGTTTCCCACGGCTTCAGCCATGAGCTAGCTAATAACCACTGAAGGTGACCAGGTATGAGTGCTGGGGGTTCCGTAAAGAAGGAAGACTGCACCATCTAGCTAGCAACGGTCCCCGCAACTGAAAGTTACCAGCAGTACGAGTTCCTGGCGTTGCCTCGCTTTCTCTCGAGCCCCGCTCTGCCGAGGAAAGGGGGCGAGAGCTCTGGCACCAAGACTGCCCAGGTAAAGAGGTTCCAAAGACCTCACGAATTTCGCAGCGTCGAAAGTGCCAGAGCAGTCGGGTGTGGCCATGTGTGGCTCGACTCAAGCATTTTGCTTCGACCACATGTGGTACACCAGAGACGCTGGTTGGTATCTCCTAAAGGTACAGTACTTGCAATTTCCCCCTTTGTTTTTGATCCGTTCGTCATGCTTAGACTTAGACGTGACTGCTCTCAGAGTTGAACAAGAGTGCCAGTACTTCATCGACATCAATTTTAAAATTGTAAGACCCTGGCTTTGTCCCTTGAACATGGTACCTGGTACAGTACGTGCCACTGTCTCTGGCTTTTAAGCTTGTTACAAAGGTACATGTAGATAAAGATACTGTATTAATGTAGGACGTGGGAGCACTCATACCGGTACACACGTAAAACTCGCAGTCGTGTTGTCGGCGAAGCTGCACATTTTTAAATTTAAACATGTGCGAGGTCGCAACTTCCCCTTTTTCCGCGACCACAACGGCGACGCTCCTGGTTCCTAGACTATAAGATAAGATGTCGAAAACTGAGATTTGCTGGAATGTTAAGATAACATCTACTAATCATTGTGACCAACCAAATGTTAAGATACTTGAGACACTCAGATCTGCACTACTAGAGATAAGATAGCCAGTAAGCACTCTCCCTTGGGCACATAAGAGATTGAGCGATGATAAAATGACACTTTTCTACAATAAAATGCCTTAAAAACAGGTACCAAAAGTCAAAAGTTTCGCCTCGGGCGGATGATACACTGCTCTTTCCTCTCTTCTCCTCGGGGTATGTTCAGTAAGGTGGGAAGCAGAGTTTCAAGTTTGGTATATACCATACTAATAGTATGGTCAATAGAAATGACAAGAAAGCTAAGATGTTGCCTTTGGACCCTGAATTTTAACAAATGCTAAGAAGATTCTCAGTGCAGATATTTGAGTTTTTGCTAAGATGCCTTCAGGGTTCAAGTGAACTTAGAGATATCTGAATATCAAGGTAGGAGTGTACGGACTCCTCGGGACTACAATAATACTTAAAATACGAGGTCCCGGTCCTGCAACTTCCAACTTCCCCTTTGGCGCTCTGACTTGAACGTGTGTGAGTGCCAGTACCACACTTCACACTTCATCCCCATCCATTGATTGGAAGACCCTGGCATCGTCGCTTGTCGCTTGAACGTGTTACCCCTGCTGGTTGGATAACACTTATTGCATTTTTCTACAAGGATCCACTGACATTCTCGCGGCCATAACAAGAAACTCCATTACTCCATTACACACAGTAGCATTACATGTGTACCGTACCGGTACGAACCAGTGGCTTCCGATCTGCTCGGAATGCTGCATTGGTTTCATTTAAAAATTGCTACTCCTGCCTTTGCAAGATTTACCAACAAGCGGCATTGCTGATCCCACCAACCTCCCACCAGATCAGAGGG